>JAIGNY010004447.1:1112500-1190000 GCA_020152595.1 Chiridota heheva | reverse complement strand
TGGACGTTTTGATATGCAATTTAGTATTCAACGTACTGAAAATTATGGGCTTAACTTTTCCGTTTTTGTTCTGTTATACATAAAAAAACACTTGCAACAGCACGGCAATCTCCGAAAAGACCAAAAAGTATGCTTGATGCACAAAAATTTATTATTTTACTGCATTAATATTTATCGTCCAAGTCAGGAATATGGCAAATTCAAGGCCAACTTCGTATGGTCGCTTGCCAGCTAGAGAATGCACAACACTATTTGTATACAAAGAAAATAGTCATCCCAAATGTTCATTAATGTTGATTTTTTTTAATAGTTCTTAATATCAAAGTTACTTATATCAAGCTCATTTATATTGAGCTCATTCCTACGAATAATATTCAGCATTTTTTAAGTTGAATATATCACTGGACAGACTGGCAATGTTGTCCCAGACAAAATGTTGAAGGCTAATAATACATTGATTAATTTTCACCCAAACTTACAGCTAAAAGAAGTGTTCTGCATTCTTTTTTCCTGCTTTTCGAGATGCATGTCCCAGTGAAGTCAATATAGTATGACAAAATCATAATAGATCAAATGGCCCTAGTTAAGTAGTATAGAGAAAACGATTGTCATTTCTCTAATCTGAAAAAGCATAAGATTTCATCAAGAATGGCCTTAATTTGAGGAAACCTGACATCATGGCAACATCCAATTTTCCACAACCAGCAAAATGACAGAGAGAGAGTTGAATACACAATTACAAACACGGGGTCGTCGCCTGCGTATTCGGTTATGA
This sequence comes from Chiridota heheva, assembly GCA_020152595.1. Taxonomy (NCBI): domain Eukaryota; kingdom Metazoa; phylum Echinodermata; class Holothuroidea; order Apodida; family Chiridotidae; genus Chiridota; species Chiridota heheva. Next base: position 1,189,225 of record JAIGNY010004447.1, on the reverse strand, counting down.
TAGTAACAATGTTATCACGAAACGCTTAATACGACCCGGACGAGAACACAGGTACGACGTGCGGACAGACATAACATCGACAACCAAGTCAATGTCCACGGCCTTTGATAACCAGTTGTGGTGCACTGGCGTGTCTACCCAACCCAGGCTTGAACCCGGGGCCTCGTGGTCTGTAGACAGGTATGATAACCGCTACACCACAGTAGGTAGACAAAATAACACCACAGTAAGCACCCTTTGTATTCTCCAATTGGACTCACTCAAGTGGCATTATCAACATGTTCAAGATGCTCTTGCTCTATCCCTTGATTCAAGTTCTAATTATAGTGGTTTTCAGGACAGTCATGCTTGACGCACCAAAAGAATGCTTAAAATTATGTTATACAAGAACACCCTTTAAAAAAGGGATGTTGTGGCATTTTTTTTTTTTTTTTACGGATAGTAAAGAAAACAGTGCCGTGTTTAAAGGGGCTATTGGGGGCTTAGCCTCCCGTCACCTCCCAAAATTCTGTGGAAGCCATAAATACAAATAACTGAAATATCAAATGAACCATGTGTGGCATTTTTTGCAATCATATTGACTAAGCTATCATTAATTTTGGACCAAACCTTTTACAGTTTGCACCAAAAATTCTCCCATTTTTGACCAAACATCTTTCATATTGGCCTCAAAGTCTTCAATATTGACCCAAAAATCTGCACTTTTGGATAAAAAGCTGCAGGCTTTTAACAAAAATGTCAATTTTGGACCAAAATTTTGAAAGGCCACAATCTACAATATAGAACCAAAAACCTTTGGATACAGAGGTGAAGTTCTTATCATCAGGACCATGTGCGCATGGGAGCCATCATGAATTTTAAAAGCAATACAACTTTAAAATAGGCCTTAATCCTTTTGCCCACGCTACTTGGAAATAATCATGGGAAATTTTCAGGAATTCTCTTTGAATTTACTGAAATTTGTCTTCGTTTTGAGGAAATTTTCTTCATTTTCAGAAAATATTCTTTATTTTCAGAAAATTTTCTTCAATTTCTGTGAAATGTTCATGAATTTTAAGAAAATCTTGGTCAATTTTCAAAAAATATCCTTCATTTTCAGAGAAATTTCTTGCATGTTCGTGAAATCTTCTTTAATTTCTGGAAATTTGTCTTCAATTTCCAGAAAATTTCTTCACTTTCTAGGAAAGCACTTTAAATTTCGAGAAATTTTCAGGAACTGTTGCCAAAATCAAAGAAATTTTCAACAAAATTTCAATTTTACCATTTGTCATCAAAATAAAGCAGGCATGCAATTAAGAGAGCCCTTTCGGGGGTGCCTCTGACTCACACCTATGTCCGTCTGTTTCTCAGTTTACTCAAAAACGAAAAGCAAAAAAAGATAACAAGGTGATGTAGGTATCAATTAATCTATCATAAAATAGAATAAATACAATGAATAAAGATGTCATAAATAATAGATTGGCCCCTGCTAAATCTAGAAAGAACACCCACTTCCATATGCTATGTAAAATCAATAACAATCATCGCCATTGATAATGATAACCTAATCCCAAACATAATAATCAATACAAGTAATAATCATGATATCTAAATTTTCAGTTCCTTATGCTAAAACGATATAATTACTTACTCCTTCTTTCTGTAACTGCTCAAACATTAAAAGATTGAAATGCTTTACCGCCAGACCACAAGACATTGATATACATTCACCAAGTCTAAACTGTTTCATAGCTAAAGTTAAAAGCTAAACTTGTTAACTGTTTTTCCTCATACTTTTACGCTCAGTTGTCATTCATGTCCAGACGGATTTTTGACTTAACCTGTAAATTTGCAAAGCACCATTGAATGTTCATACAGTAATGTGCACTATACTATTAAGTTTCCATTACCTTTACCTTAACCTATTCAGATTCAGATTGCAAGATTTCATCAGCAGATGGAAAGTGGCGTACGTACCCACGCTAACAAATTCTTAACTTAGCTGTTACAGTTTCCAGTTAGACTAGCCTCCTTCATTTCAAATTTCAGATAACATTATTCTCCTTCAGTATCTCTTTGTGACTCTTCGAAAAATATTTTCGTGTGATAATTTTGTTTTATTATGTTTCTGAAACAGTAAAAATATCTAAATGATACCATTCTTCATATCTTGTTTCGGAGGTGGCTATTAAAAAATCGGATTGGCACGGAAACTTTTTGTCTGCATTCCTCAACGTTGCCAATGTACATGATTTTTGCAAATAAAAACGCCATCAATTTTTGAATTAGCATTGCTGAATTTTATTGTAGTGTCGTAACCATTAAAATACAATATTCAATAAATAGCATTTAATTTGAAGTCAATATTCTCTAGGTGAAATGAAATTTAAAAAACAATTCTTAATTAAAAGTTTCTTTGTTTGTTTGTTTGATGAGGGCTTAACGGCACCACAACAATGAGGGTCACATTGTGCCTAAGAGGTAAAATCATTTTTGAGGGAGAAAGGAAAGAAAACAGGGGGAGATTTGAGAGAAACATGAAAACTAAAAGTCAGAAAGCTGGGATCTAGAGAGGAAGTGCATGGGTGAAAAAAACAAAGTAGAGAGAGGGGTGGGAAAGGAGGACTAAATATGGTTGTAGAGGGAAGCATTATGAAGGAAGGAGACAATTTTATCCGGAGGGTTTTTCTGGAAGAACTCGGCAGTTGAGTTGTGGGGAGCGAGGGAAGCTCTGTGAAGGTTGTACAGGGGGCAAGCAAGGAGAACGTGATGGATTGTGAGGGTGTAGTGGCAATTGTTACAGAGGGGTTGGAGGGAGCCAATAAGGAGGTGGGAGTGAGTGAGGTGGGTGTGACCTATTCTAAGACGGATAATATGAATGTTGTTGACACGAGAGAGGTCATGGATGGTGGGTTTGATCGGAATGGTGGGCTGGATGACGTTGAGTTTGTTATCAATTTGGGAGTCCCATAAGGCTTGCCAAAGGTCACGAACAAGGAAAGTGATAAGCGGTTTGATGTCAGAAAGGGCTTTAAGAAATGGGGTAGGGGGAGGTCGAGGGAGCAAGCTTAGGGGCTACATCAGCCCTGTCATTGCCAGGGATGCCAACGTGGCTGGGTATCCAGAAGAAAAGAATACTTTTCCTGCAGAAGGTGTGCAAAAGGAGTTTATGGAGGAGGAGGTGGGATGTGGGGTTATCCCATTTTAGATAGAGTAAAGAAGTAAGGACAGCCTTTGAGTCAGAGAAGATGAAAAAGTGGCTGAGCAGAGAGTACTCAATAAAGTTAAGGGCGAGGAGGATGGCCTTAGCCTCGGCTGAGAAGATGAACGAGTAGTCGGGAAGCCTGCTACTGAGGGTGATGTCTTGGATGACGGCAGCAGCAGCTGTCTTGTCGCCTTCCTTGGAGCCATCGGTATAGATGGAGGTGTAGTTTGAGAGTTGGTCTTTGATTTGGTTGTGGAGGTTAGTGAAGAGGTTAGGCCGGGTTTCGGTTTTGTGATTTTGAAGATGGCCGATTTTGAGCATGGAATTTACTTACAATACTAGACCTGTCACTTCCTAAGGGCCACGGCAGAAATCACAGTTTGTGATTCAACTTACAAATGAACACAAGAAAAGAGAAACGACTAGTGATTAAAAGTGCATCATCTTCAATATTCTTTTTTGTACTTTACTCAAATTTCAATTCACTTGAAAAATCAGGTGATCAGAATAGTATTTTGGATTAAGCAAAAATTTCACTATAAAAAAAAGTAATTCAGCATATGTTTAATATTACAATGACAATGTAAAATACTACTGATGAATTTCCTTTTTACCATACTATCATGGCATTGATGTTTGTTTAGGCTGTATATGGACTTGAATCTGAAGCACTTGAATGCAAATTAGATAAGACATTTGAATAAAACTCCCTTACCCTTACTCTACCATGCTGCGATATTATCACTGTTTTGGGTGCCCCCTCTTTGACTCTGCCTCCCAGGCACATTTAAAACAAAGTGTTGGTAGAGTAAGGGTTAATCAACCCGCGACAAGTGTGCCAACTCGAAAAAAAAAATGCAGCATGGCCCTGATAGGCGGCCCACTGAAGTGGAATGAGCCCGACTTCACTGCTTGGAAAACAGGGGACTCCTCAATAATTAGCCCGTGCTTAAGCCTTACTCTACCACGTGGCAATATTATCGCCATTTTGGGTGCCCTGTCTTTGACTCCGCCTCCGGGGCGCATTTAAAAAAAAGTGCTGGTAGAGTAAGGGTTAATCATACAAACTTTAAGCCGTAAAACAAGAAACTCACCGTTAACAAAAATCAATAGAAATTTAATTGCTGTGTGTAATCAACAAAATATTTGGAATTTTTCTGAATTATTACTATCGCATTTGATCATATAATTTATAAATACATACATTGTGCATTTTACCCACCCTCTTACTTTAAATATACTGAAGCTAAAATTTAATTGAAATTATTCAAATAATAATTTTACTTGAAAATAACATTTTTGCTCTAAATATCTTATCTGAAATTAAACATACCTGTTTAGAAGAACTAAAGAAGTACAAGTAAAAGTACTTTATAAAAGAAATGGAACAACCACCCTTCAAACAATTAAGAATGTTTGATCTAGCAAAATAAAAGTCTCATCAGAATGACCCAATGATAATAACAAGATTACAAAATAAATGCCTGACTCAGAATGACCCACTGATAATAACAAGATTACAATATATATGCTGAAGGTGTCAATTTAGAAATAGAATGCACAGGGCCTTAACTTAAAATACAGCAGATCTAATCCTAAAAAGCCTGCTTCCAACTTTACAAGGAAGGATAGCTAATTGTAACTTTTACTTTCATTTCTAGGCTGAGAACTAATTTTCCATGTAAGTCATTGACTAAATTCCACACCACTATTTATAAAACCATGGACATTAAGCCCTGCTCCATGATCCCACAATTGTGTGAAAGTATAAACTTTACAAATTTCCAAGGATGTGGTTTTGAGTGAGATTGTCAGCATTTTTTCTATAGTGTTGCACTTTTATGTTACAAATGGAATTGATATTTGCAGAGGAAAAATCCTTCACAATTTTTTCCTCAACCTTTTTTTCTTTTTTCTATTCCTTTTTCTTTGAAAAAAATAATTTTGTTATTTTACCGACACAGACAATTCATGTTTATCGTAAGCCAGTTTTTTCTTCTTCATGAAAGTAGATCTTCTCTGAAGTCCATGGTTTGCCAAAAGACCAAATTTGCCGACCAGCCAAATTATTGGGATGGGGATTGACATCCCCCCCCCCCTCCCCGGTAGCTACGTCCCTGGATTGAATAAGACATAAGAATCAGAAAATCAACCTGCTTTAAACAGGATTTAGCAATATACAAAAGTTTCTAAATCCCATAACACTGTAATTAATTAGCTGGTTGATGATTGTGTAAACAGTAATGTATTTCATTTATGATCTCAACAGTATCTGCGTTAAGACGATATCTAGCCTTAAAGTATATTGTTTGCTCAATGATCACTGATTTCATATTGTTTTAGTACTTCATTGAGATTTCACTTTTTGCTTATGGGAGAAAAGTTTTATCTCATTACTTTATTGCCACAGATTTAAGTCAGCAATGTTAACAGGGTTCATGGAGATGGAGGGGGGGGGGGGACTGGAGGGGCTTTAACTTGAAAGGATTTCACCTTCTTGGTTAGGAGGTTAGGAGTTTAAATTAGGAATCTAATTGATTTACTTGAATTTTTTTCAAATTTGTCAACAAAGTCTCCCAAAAATTGCCCCAAACGAACAAAAATTCCTAAAAACTAAAAAAAAAAAAAAATCTTAAAATGAAGGCAAAATTAAAGGAAAAAGGTGATGAAATTATTTGAAATTCTAGTCAAATTTGTTAACAAAATTTCTCAAAAATTGACAAATTTTCATCAAAACCAAAAAAATTGCCTTAAAAATGAAAAAAAAATTCCAAAAATTGTCAAATAATTCACCAAAATTTTAAGGAAAGTGCCTTAAAATGAATGCATTTTCCCAAAAATGAATGGGATTTCCGATTAGCAGCAAAGTCAGTTATGTAACTAATTTACCAGTGTAATTTTTCTGACCAGGAAATTTGGGGAAATTTCCCTCTCCCGAAAGGTGACCCTTCCTACACCCCTGCCTAATACTATGTACCAATATGGTTGGGAAGTATATTATACAGGGTTTAAAAATAATGTGATGGCACCTTTATTTTCACCATTTACTTCAAAAATTGCTCTGCAATTCCCAGGTTAAAGGAATATTCCTGTGATTTTTCATGTGGATTTTCATGAAAGAGGCAAATTAAATTAAATATTCGGTCTAGGAGATCACATTTCAAGATTCCACATTGTGTAGAAAGGTGATTGGTCGAATAAGTCTCCTTCAACAGTGTAATATCACACATAGCTGTAGTTTCACGACAACATCTTATGTATTTCTTAAAAATAAATAATTACTTCTTTCTAAATTATAGGAAACATTTTTGTTTTTATTTCTTAATGTACAGCATGCAACTTTGGCCAGCTGTTCATGTACCTATAATAAGATAACTATAGAACATCAATGATGTAGTAGCTCAACATATATTTTGGGAGTAGAAGTGGGGCGATATAGTCCACTTTTCTTGCGCAATTCTAGGTATTATTGTCCCTGACGTAACTTAGGTTCTTTTTAGATATGAATGGTTACTTGTGCTGTAGGCAATAATGATGAAAGTCTGAGATGATGCCTTGCTTGCTCATTACCAGGGGAATCCCAGGTTATATTTAGATCTGACCCTAATTGGACCATGGATAAACAAACCATGTCCAAACATGTTTGTTCTGACGTCATACTCCAACCTGTATTGGCTTGACCAGCACGCGTCTTGCTGGATTTCCCCTATGCGCAATTGGGTAAGGTTATAAATGGTAGACGTCATATCTGTTTATGGCTTGTCTATCACTGTTCAGCAATATTCCCTATGAAAACTGCGACTGATTGGAGTTTTTGATTCAGCTTACTGCTTTCTCAACATTAAACTATCAGAATTATTTCCAGAGGCCCTATGCTAAACTGTATGTAGCAGGAAATCAATACAGGACAGAGGATTTTCTTTTGTGAGAGTCTGTTGTGTATACATCTATTATCGACGTGTGTGCTGAGAGCATAACTTGATGACGTATTCGCCTCCGGTGACTTTGAACAGGTGAAGGCTAGTTTGAAAATGACACGTTCCCCTAAAAGTGGATCAAAATGGACCATTTTACAAGGTTTCTTCATGTGTGTTGTTTGAACGGACAGTGGTAAATCCTTTGCTTAATTGGGTAGCTGTGAGCCCAATGGATCTCAATTATTTTCTTGACCGAAATTTCAGCAAAACAAAATGTCAAAAATCAACATATGTGTACATCGACATAGGTAGCTTATAGCTTTGTGAAACTGACCTCATTTTTATAATAGCAAAAACTAAAATGATGTAAAAAACAGTACTTTTGTGTGAAGGCTCAACCACTGTTTTTGTACAAAGAACCGTTTAGCCCCTTGACATGGTGGGCGGCGTCATGACGAGTATACTCGGAGCACACAGAAGTTTACAGGGGCTTGGCCATAGGGTGGGGTAGGTAAAGTCGACCCCCTACACCAACTCCACAGGTTAGAACACGTCCATTGGTAGCCCATGGGGGTAGAGCCATGAAGGGTGGGAGCTTGAGCCACTGGGGCTTGGCCATAGGGTGGGACTGAAATCATGTGGGAGCAAAAATTGGGGGACCAAGGGTGGGTTACCATATCTTGATTAGGGTGGGGGTAAATTGGGTGGGGCTTGGCCATCAGGGTGGGCTTGGCAAATCTAGGGCTGGGCTTGGCCATAGGGTGGGGCCCAGTGGTCCTTGGCCATAGGGTGGGAGCTTCCACTTGAGTGGACTTTAGCCATCTGGGTCAAACAGGTAGGCATGCCTAACTGCAAGGGTGGGGCTTGGCCATAGGGTGGGGCTTGGCCATAGGGTGGGACTTGGCCATAGGGTGGGGCTTGGCCATAGGGTGGGGCTTGGCCATTTTTTAGTCCTACATTTCTCGTGTTTTGATGACAGAAAATTGCCTAAACTCTGTGTCAAATCCATTGCAAAGTTGGTGATTTTGGTAGCAAACAAATTGTGTAACTTTGTGTCAAATCTAGGGGCAAAGCTCTGGTAGGGCCCAGGGGTGAAGCCCCCAGAAGCTCAACATTTCTCGTGATTGTGATAGCAATAAAGTGCATTAAAATGTGTCAAATGTAGGGGCGAAGATCAAGGAAGCCCCTGCATTTCTCGTTTACTAGAAGAGTGCATAATATTGTGTCAAATCCAGGGTCCAAGTACTGGTATGTGAGCACAACTGCAGGGGGCAAAGCTTGGCATTTCTTTTTGCTGTGGCTGCGCCAGAATTTTGGTCATGGGGGGCAAGAGGGGCAATTTTGTCTCATGAGGGCAGTGGCATGTCTAAAGGGAGTTATTGGGGGCTTAGCCCACTGAAAAATGTTGTACACCCCTCTCCCAAATTTTGTCAAAGCCATAAATATAATTCACTGAAATATCAACTGAACTGTATACAAAACATATGTTAGCATTTTTAAATCGTATCAACTGAATTCTCGGTAATTTTGGACCAAAACTTTTAAAATTTGCAAAAAATCTCCAATTTTGAAGCAAACATCTTGGCCAAACATTTTGGCCCCAAAGTCTTCAATTTTGATAAAAATTGAACCTTGGACCAAAATCTACAACATTGAGTCAAAAGACTTTAGATGAAGTAAAAGTCTTAAAATTATCAGGGCCATGCTCCACCCCCACATATAATTTTCAAATAGGCCTGATGGACAAGTGCCCCAACATTAGCCTTGGCAAGGGAGGGGTTATCTCTCAGGGGAGCAAGAAGTATATTTTCCATATGAAAATTGCACTGGTTAATGTACATAAAGTGCATGTTGCTGCTATAATTACTAGGAAATCTCAAAATTTTGGGAATTCTTGAATTTTAAAATTCTTCTTAAATTTTAGGGAATCTCCTTGAGTTTTCAGAATCTCATTGAATTTTCAGGAATTCTCTTTGAATTTTCAGGAAATCCTGTTGAAATTTTCAGCCAATTTTCTTTATTACCGGGAATTTTTTTTAAACTTCAGCAAAATTTCGTTTACTTTTTAAGAATTTTTCTCTATTCTCGTAAAATCTTCAATTTCTGCAGGAAATTATCTTCAATTTCCAAGAAATTAATTTAATTTCCAGGAAATCACTGTCAATTGGGAAATATTTCAGGAAATGTTGCAAAAATTTCCAACAATTTTATGTATTTTCCTTCACTTTTATGTTAATAATTTCACAATTTTCTCCCCCTATACTAGGGAGAAACAAAGCAACAGTGGTAAATATAAACCCTTTTCCGGGAGAGGGTACGAATATGTGTTTCTCAGTAGAAGGCTTTAGAGCCCCCTCAAAAACGAAAAACTAGACATGCCTCTGCATAGAGGGCAAAGGCCTTTAAATCGACAAAATGTGTCACTTTACAAAAAAATCTGAGCGGAGGAAGTGGGAAGGGGGTGGGGGCAAAGCAATTCTTTTGGGGAAATATACCCCCATGCCGCCGCCACTGGTTTTTGGCATGATGTTTTAGTATCAGAAATTACTTAAACTCATGTCATTTCACACTTTACAAGTTTAGCTAAACTTATATATAATAGGCCTACATTTTTTTTTATCAAAATAGTGCAGTGTCTTATATTGAGGGCCAGGGATGATTTTCATGTGTTAGACTGTTTGATATAAGAATAAAAGCTTTTAAAGAAAATATACAATATTAATTGTTTGTAAATAATACAAATTGCAGAAGAAAAATAAATAAATTGAGAATAAAAGGAATATAAACATATATGTCCTCAGAGCAATACCAGATTTGAACCCAGGACCTCTTGGTTTGTAGTCAAGTTTGATAACCTCTACACTACAGTACACAACAATACAGTCACGTGGGTATAAATACTGTATAGCCACGCTGTTTAATCGGGCGTCAAAATTGGAATATCTCAAAGGGTGAAAGGTTTTAAAGCAAAACACGCCACAACTGTAATAAATAACTCAGGCTTTGATTTATTTCAAACTAACTTTTCACAATGCTAGACAAAAGATATACGCATAGCGTGTACGATTGCCCATACTGTAAATCAAGGTTAAGTGTCGTTTCAAATGGATACTTAAGTCCGGTACATGTGCCATTTGGGCATTCAAGCTATTTAATATAAGATTTAGTTTTTAAATGCAAACAGGCTATCAACAACAAGTGACATACCCCGATTAGGCTAACTTTGGGACAAATCCAAAATAGATATTATAGCCCAATTGGCACATGAAAGCAATGGTTGTATTCCTCGGAGATATTCGGTGGCCATTCCAAGTCAATGTTTTTATATATTGCTAAATCTATTCGGATCGCACCAAGCAAAAACCAATTTTTTTGAGTCATTTTTGGCAAGATTTGGAATGCAAAATTCATTGAAACTACGCTCTACTACGAAGTGTTGTTGCATATATGACAACACAGCAAAATGTTGAATAAATGCTTAGGATTAGATAAACACTGCAAAAGTCATATCCGAATGAAAATCTGAATTTTGGGCTAGCTTTGTTTTTTTCAACTACCTATTGAAATAAGATGTGAAAGTATATCTTTTAGATCTTTGGAAACTCTTCTACAATATAAATGCATGCCTTGCAGTTATAATCATTCTGACCTACAGTGACTTCTGATATGAAAATTGACTAGAACTTTTTCATTGCTTCTCTATATGTCACATCAAAATTTTAGGAATGCATAGGAAACCCCCCTCAATTTCATTGAATTTTTGCTTCTTTTGCTTTCTTTTCAAACCTATTTGCTGCAAAAAGGTTCAGAGAAAACTCTTTTGTATGACGAAAAAGAGAAAATTAGATAAACGTTTTGATGTCTTCCAAATACTAAATCCAGTTATTTCTAACCTGAAAGTTGCCAGGTCATTTACTTTGACCATGAACAAATGTGAAATATGGGGTGAGGATACATTTTACAAAATTATATTGATTGTTATCAAGTATTTTATTACTTAGTTACATCCATGAATTTGATTGAGGTTACAAACAAATGGCTGTGTCAAGTCTAACATGGCTTTCAGAGTAGCTTTCAATTTTCCATGTTGTTGCTTATACATGTCTTTATGATATGGCTCCTTCATATCTTAAAGAACTCATCACTAAACGTACAGGTTGAACAGGTTTATGCTCTTCTTCTAACACCATGGGCATTCTCCTCGACATTCCTCTCACAAAAGGCAGAACATTTAAAGACAGGTCGTTTGCTGTAGCTGCCCCTGTCACATAGAATAGTTTGCCATCTCCTCTTCGTTGCATCAATAACTACAACAATTTCAAACGGAAACTAAACACTTTTTTGTTCACCCAGGCTTTTTTATAGTTGTTTATGTTTATCTTTTATCCTATAAACTTTATTAAGTTTATGAACATTTTTATTTATTTTCTGTACAGCGCCGCTGAATGTGCATTGTATTGATATTGAGCGCTATATAAATATATAAACATAAACATATACCAGGGAGCTCTTAGCTGTAATACCGTGGAAATTGTTTGAACATTTTTGAAGGAAAATGCATCTGTAAAGGAAAGTTACTTATGCCATGAATACATTCAGAAGTGAAAACCGCCGCAGTGCTGGTATTCAAACACCGCCGCCATGCTGGTAATGTCAAACACCGCCGTGCTGGTAATGTCAAACACCGCCAAGCTGGTAATGTCAAACACCGCCATGCTGGTAATGTCAAACACCGCCGTGCTGGTAATGTCAAACACCGCCGTGCTGGTAATGTCAAACACCGCCGTGCTGGTAATGTCAAACACCGCCGTGCTGGTAATGTCAAACACCGCCGTGCTGGTAATGTCAAACTCCGCCGTGCTGGTGATGTCAAACACCGCTGTGCTGGTGATGTCAAACACCACCGTGCTAATAATGTCACTTCCGGTTGTCAATTTTGGCTATTGATCGCAAGAAATATGCGATGTTATCAATCACACATCCGTCGAACCGAACATTACAGGCCTACATGTGTTATCAATAACTTCAGATTTCTTGCAATCAATAAGGAAAATTGAAAACAAATTGAAAAACGGAAGTGACATTACAAGCACGGCAGCGTTCACTTCTGAATGTATTTATGGGATAATAGCTTTCCTATTAAGCCTTTAAGGTATTTTTATCCAGTCATTTAAGCCTTTTAAGGTATTTTTATCCATTCATTTAAGCCTTTAAGGTATTTTTATCCAGTCATTTAAGCCTTTAAGGTATTTTTATCCAGTCATTTAAGCCTTTAAGGTATTTTTATCCAGTCATTTAAGCCTTTTAAGGTATTTTTATCCATTCATTTAAGCCTTTTAAGGTATTTTTATCCAGTCATTTAAGCCTTTTAAGGTATTTTTATCCAGTCATTTAAGCCTTTTAAGGTATTTCTATCTAGTCATTTAAGCCTTTAAGGTATTTCTATCCAGTCATCTAAGTCTTTCAGGTATTTTAATCTAGTCATTTTTGTAAATTTTACAATTTTTTAGTATGATTTTTGAGTGGGAGAGAAAAATTGTAACAATTTTCCTATGCAGCATAACTGGATGCAAGGTTGTCATTTCAAGACTCCCAAGTGTAGCTTATAAAAAGGATAGAAATAAAACCATGAATGCTTTTAACCATGAGTGCTTGCTAGCCTCATAGAGCGTGGACTAGCAAGTAAGAGGAAACATGATATATTGAAAAATTAAGTCATGAATGACAGAAGTTCGCTGCCAATGCAGCCAAATACAAAGGAGAAATAATCATGTTTGGCCATCCTTCAATCTGTTGTCAAATTTGCTATTTTAGGCTGACAGGGAAAACAAACCCATGCTCATGCATGGCTGACCAGCAGTGTTCAAGAATAGTTAGCAAGTCACTGAGATGTTTACCCAAGTAATTGGAATGGATGATTGTTGATATAAAAAATGGATTAAGGTGTCAGCTATTTATCTAGATTGACAACCTGGTATGTTGTTTAAAGTCTTTAAGGATTTTGATGTCCAGGGTAATGTGTGGAGTCCATGGCAGGTGCTGTCATTTCAATTAAAGATGGATTTCAGACCTGGTTTAGGTAGAGATGAGTGATGGGTGTGCATTTAGGGTTTTTGGTTTGATTGAAGGAGTGGAAAACTGTCACCAAATCACACATTTTTATACAGCCTATATACACAATCTTCAAACTTTTATAAGCTAAACGTATTGCGCTTTATTCAAATTATAAAAAACTGTTCTACTCGGATCCTTTGCACTCCCTTTTTCTAGAAAATATAGGAACGTTTCTGTAGCTGTCTTTATTATACACCCTTATTTGTTTTGAAAGGTTAATGATGATCATGACATTGAAAATACAATCAGAATCATCAGAAAATATAAAAGCATTATCAAAACTTATAAATGAATTGAAATTGATAATAAAATAATGAAACTAGAAATGACATAACATGCAAGGAGAACCTTTGAGGAACCATGCATCAACATAAAAAATAATAAATGTATCGCCATTGGTTAACATTTGGGAGTAAATTATGTACTTTGTAATGTTTTCACGGCCTTTCAACTGCACCTTATTTCATTTGGTGTTACTTTGTTTGCATACAAATAGAAAAGAAAATATTCGTTCTTAAAATAGAAATTTCCTATCTTATTAGGACCTTTGCCTTTCTCACTTTTAAAACATTAGCAAAGTAAATCTGGTTATTTTAAGACATGGCTCTGATCCATCTTCTACAACTTCAAAAAAAGATGGCTGTCAATCTTAATTTGACCTGTCATTTAGTTTTGACAGTATGTCAATAACACATTTTCCCCAATCAGTATGGTAAACAATGGTTCATGATGTGATAGCTTCTGACAACCACTTCCAATCAATGGAAGGTTTCAAGTAGAATACCTAACAGACAATTTATCTTACTTGGCATAAGTCAAACAAAACTGGCTTCCAAATGGCTTAATGGTCCAGTTGTTGTCTGTAACGTATGAGGTAAACAAAATTTAAATCTGTGTTTTGATTGGTCAAAACACAATGGTACGATGTGCACTTACATTGGTAGGCCAATCAGTATTGTTTTGGAATAAATTGTACACCACCATATTTTAATCACAATAGATGGCCTTTAACATTGATTAGATATGACATATCTTATTATTCAAGTAAAAGAAATACAAATTTTCTTTTCAGAGAAGAAGATCTGCTTGAAAAGAGTAATTTGAGAACTTCTGTTGAAAATGAGAAGTGAAGGATGGCTTTGTTTGAACACACCGATAACCAAAGTCATGTCAGGACAAAGCCAATATCACCATTCTGTGCATAAAGGCTTATGGAATATTGACAAACGAATTGGACTCTTTTATTGATAAAGGAAGAATAAATATGTTAACCATTTGCAGGAACCGTTCTTTAAGTGTCTTTAAAAGGTAATTTTGGACAGGAAGATGCAATGTTGGCTAAATGGTTTTTAAAGTTATTACAGGTCAAATAAGTAACAGGGAAATGATTCAGCAAAATCTCATCAAATTATTATTTCATTTTTTTACTTTTAATGGGAAAATTATGATGCAAATCTGTGATAAATGTATGTTTGTGCAGACTTCTCAGGGGCAAGGGGGGAGCAATTTCCCCCAGATTTTTTGCAGATTGTGAATATCCACATGTAAGGTGTGGATACACCTTCTTTTGTGCCTGTTCCCAGGAACAACATGGGAACAGAAGGCACCCCCCTCCTTCCTACTCAGTTCCACCATGCCTATGTTTATCTTATTTTTTTCCCCTGGATATTTGTTTAAAGATATTTTTTTCATTCCCTGCCAGGGATGCCTGCATATGATCAGGGTTATGTGGCAAGGTGAACTTGGGAAAGGGCACTTCTATGACATCCCTCGAGTCCCATTAACATGGTGAGGAACAATTGGGTGCATGCAAATATTGCTAGGTTGAACAGAAAGAGAGAAATGACACTTCTTATGATTATGATATCCAGCCATTATTCATGGAAAACTTTGATAAAGAGAAAAACATCCACCAAGCACACTTCTTGTCCTCTTCCCCCTCCCCATGGAATGGAAGGTGCTTCTTGCCCCTGTGTGGGAATTGAGGGCACCTCTTGCCCCTGTATGGTGAATGCAGGGTGATCTCTCCCATTGTACACAAATCAGGGAAATTTTTAAAGAATATATTTAAGTTGTCTTCTCATTTATGTAGCACATAAAATAAATTTCATTTCAGAATTCATAAGTGCACAAATAACCCATCTTAGCTGCCCAATGACCACAGGAAGATTGTTGATAACTTAACCACTGTCAGGTTCAAAAGTGTATGCTCAATTTTATTCAGAAAGGTGGCATCAAGTTCATGATGAATAACTTTGGCAATAAATTTTCGGTCTAATGCATCCAAACTCACCAGAGTGTTTATAATTCACTGATGAAAACACCTTTTAAAAGTTCAAATGAATCCTTAGACCCACATTACTCGCATGACTTGGCCCTGCAGTAACCCTGCAGTGACCAAATCCACAATACCTGGCTCTTCACAATAGGTTCCATTGTGCGCATATAAATGATTGGGAGTGTAATTACTGATGCGTAAAATCACTGAAGTATCTGTGGTGGGTTTCTTAATTGCTTCCAGCATAGTCTAAAAGTCATACCCACCGAAATGGAGGTTCTTGCGGGTGAAAAGACTGAAAATTTGTGGCGAGGACTGGCTGTAATGTTGGACAATAATTTCTAGGTGAAATGACAATATCATCATTATCAGCATCTTAACAACCTTGATTAGTTCCTACTATGTATTGTCACTAAATTCTTTACAGTATTCTCTGTGTATTTCTTATTGTCACTGGATTCTTTACAGTATTCTCTGTGTATTTCTTATTGTCACTGGATTCTTTACAGTATTCTCTGTGTATTTCTTATTGTCACTGGATTCTTTACAGTATTCTCTGTGTATTTCTTATTGTCACTGGATTCTTTACAGTATTCTCTGTGTATTTCTTATTGTCACTGGATTCTTTACAGTATTCTCTGTGTATTTCTTATTGTCACTGGATTCTTTACAGTATTCTCTGTGTATTTCTTATTGTCACTGGATTCTTTACAGTATTCTCTGTGTATTTCTTATTGTCACTGGATTCTTTACAGTATTCTCTGTGTATGTCTTATTGTCACTGGATTCTTTACAGTATTCTCTGTGTATTTCTTATTGTCACTGGATTCTTCACAGTTTTCTCTGTGTATTTCTTATCATGTACAATAAAATACTTAAAATAATCAGACAATGATGATTGGATACTTAACAACAGGATACCAAAGCTGTAAAGAGCAACAAGGCTTCAAATTTCTTACGTTCAAATGAAATAATATGTAAAATATCATCAATTGCAAGAAAGATGACACAAGCGTGATTCAAGTAACAAATTCAGTTTTACAGCTTTTTCAAGTCTCGTCATGCATGAATGTATAAAACACTCCTATTTTACCCACAACTTTGTTTCTAATTCCTCTGCTAAAAATTGAGCAGGGACATACTTTCCCACATTTTTAGTCAGACTATAGAATAAATTTCAGTAAGATTTAAGAAAGAAATTTCAAGAATTTTAAACAGATTTTTGAGCTGTTCGCTCAGTCATACATCAAATTTTGCAAGAATAAAAAATTAATCAAACTTTGATCAGCCATAACTTACAGCTTAGTGATCTGATTTGAAAACTCTTTTAACCAATACAGAAATTGTCCATAGACCTTAAAAGAAAGTGATGAATTAAATGTAAAATGTACAAGGAATGTTACAAATGCTGAGGGGTAGTCTTATATCACAGAATAATTAACTAACCTCTGTTATTCCTTTTGCAAAGAGCATGAAAGCCTGAAAGAACAGGCGTTTAAAAGAAAGTATGAACAAGTGATCAAGGTTTTAGGATCTTTTGCCATATTGAAAGCTTTCCTTCACCAAAATTTGCCGTCATTCATCACATTTGTACAACAATAGTTTCAAAATGAAGTCATCTAACTGATTTTAATGCAAAATTTCATTGTTTTTGGACTGCAGTTGATTTTAAACCAATGTTGCTTCTACCTGTCCTAAGAATTAAAATGTATGAAGAATGACCTCCATGATGTTATACCATTTAATATTCATAATGATGTTAACTTGCCCTTTAACCACTTAATTGCGTATGACGAATATGTCCGTCATTCCTTAACTTATATCCATCTTATTTATAATTTATGCACCGAACTACGTCACATAAAACCTGGGGAATCCCAAAAAAAAGTTCATTGTGCACAGCTAACATGCTAGTTGCCTATTACCTTTACGCTAATGCGTAGGATGGATATATACGTCTTTATACTTCATGCAATGAACAAGTTACAAAATGATGCAAGATCTGTGGAATCACAGAAAGATTGTTGGCTGTGTTACGCTTTGTTTACAATCACTCACAAGTTTCTGTTACTTGTGGATGGGCCACATGGCTATTACTTCTTGTCATAGATGTCATGTGTGTGCTTCTAGAGGAAAGAGGAAGGAGGTTATCTACTAGTGCAGGATCTGTGAGAAACCACTTTGTGCTTCACCTTGCTTTGAAATTTATCACACAAAGCTTGACTTTTCTACAAATGTGGAATAAATTTGGATGGAAACTTTGTATCTCTGGCTACCCCACTTATTATAATCCATTCCAACACTTGAAACTGTTTTATGCAGAGTAACATATTGTGAGCAGTGCACAGCAATGATAACTTCAGAGTAACACATTGTGAGCAGTGCACAGCAACAATAGCTTCATATATTTTGGATAATGTAATAAAATATAAATAATTAAGGTCACTGCTTTGTGTGATGACCTTTATTTCATATGACCTTTATTTCATATGAACTTATAATCACGATTCTCTTTGAAACCTGATAACTGGATGGTCAAAGAACAAATTACCTAATCTTTCTTTCTTTATATTTTCCATCTAAGTCTAAGAAAATGATAAAAAGCATAGATACAATGTGGCCTTGATTGCAATTAGAAAAATTCATTATACAATCAGGCAAAATGTATAAAGACAAATTTAGGAGTGATATAGGAAAAATGAAATTGATTTTTAGTACAATACACCTGAGACCAATAATTATATGACCCAAAATTATATAAATGGTTGAATCAAAAAAAGTAAATGAGAATATGAAATATAATTTATGAAAATATCAGAAAAATGCAAAAGACAAGTTAGAATTGAATGAAATTTAAATGAAAAAAAGAGACACACATGAAAAAAAATTGAAATTCAAGACTCTTTTCATTTCCATAACAGCAAAACATTCTGTGATGATCTTATACAGTAAAATATGAAATTGGCACTCTAGATAGATCCACTTAGGGATGACAAAATCAGGCTGACAAACTCCATAGTACCATCATGGTAAATAGTCATTTTCACATCCTGGGAAATGGAATGGCTGGGAGGGAGGCAGGGGGTATCCTATAAGTGTGGTGATTTTATGCCAAAAATTTAAAAAAGAAAGTATATTTCAGCACGCAAAAGAATGGACAGCATAGCAGCAACTGTCATCTATCTGGTTCAAAGTGGTTGTTTTTCTGTTGTTGGATATAAGCAATGGTTTCACTATTCTTCAATGCTTAATATAGACACACCTAGACAACCCTAAGTAAGGCACATAAGTATAGAAGCCTGTAAAAACATATCAGTCCAAGTTAAGTAGCCTGATCTCTACCAGAAATGTTAATAGCAAGAATCATGTGTAGTGCGCCTCACCTTGTTGCAATTAAATTTATCTGTTAAAATGAACTCTAATTTTATTAAGGCAGCTTGGGACACAGACGTAGCAAGAAATATGAAAAAAGGGGGAGCAACCTCTATGATTTTGTTTTGTTTTGCCCATACTTATGAAACTAATCTCTACTGGGTGGGGTGTGTGGGGGAGGAGAGGGGGGACAGTTCTGTCTTCCCCCCAACAAAATCAGAAATTGTTCACAGTTTTGTAAAGGGTTTGAATTTTTTTTGGAAAAATTGAATGACTTTTTGCAGAAAATTGACTGATATTTTAGAATTGTCTGAATTTTTCTAAAAATTAACCAAATTTTCCTGATAATTGGCAATAAGAGAAGCTCAGAAGCCAATAATTAAACTGCTACAGGTATGCATTGGGCCGTTAAAAAAAATATTATTCACCAAAGGATGGGAGCGACCTCTTCCACTGCTCCCCCTGGCTATGTCCCTGGCCTGGTTTCATTACGCCCAATATTTTTACCCGCAAGAACCTTCATTTTGGGGGCTATGACTTTTAGACTGCTAGAAGCAATGTCCACCACAGATAGTTCAGTAATTTAATGCATCAGTAATTACACTCCCCAATCTTCTATATACACACAATGTAACTTATTGTGAAGAGCCAGGTATTGTGGACTTGGTTACTGCCAGGCCAAGTCATGCGTGTAATGTCCCCGGGGCTGAGGATTCATTTTGACTTTTAAAAGGATGTTTTCACTCAGTGAGTTATAAACACTCTGGTGAGTGTGAATGCAATTAAATTGGGCATTTATAGCCAGAGTTATTCATCGTGTCGAATGTTCTAATGTGCACTAACTGCAAAAATTTGTGCCAAATGTTACTTATGTGGAATGAAAATGCATTCCAAGAATTATGGTCTGGTTTAAAATGGCTAGGTCACAAAAGATACTTTAATGAGAAACAGGATTCTCTCTATTTGAAATCCTTCTTACTTCATTACAAACGTTCAATACACGAGACAGTCCTGAGTCACCCTCTCTTCCATGTTATATATGAAATGTTACCTGGAAGAGTTTACGTCATTCCCTCTGTGTTGCAGGTGTATAATTCTCCAAGATTTACCACAATGAAAAGAATATCACCATTCAAGTTTTGAATACAAAGGAAATAAAAGGTGATTGCCCAAAATGTGGCATAGCCTCCATTGATTCAATACTTGTGCGTACCTGGCAATTCAAAAGAATCTTCTTTCATCCATCTCTGGGTGTTTGGAGAAGCGATAAGGTGGCTTAAAGATTTAGAGACTTCATCAATGTTACATTGAACTCAATTTTACAGGAAAGAAAAAGAAACATGTCTATATATAGTTCTTGGGGAAATTAAATCCGAGATGTTCTTCCCAAAAGCATTTTCATATTTTCCTTTTGCTTATCAAAGGGTGAGAAAGAGAGATGAATACGTGATGAAATTCAATTTAGCTTTAATGATAAGAAACAGGATTTTCCTTTTAAAATAAATAAATAGATAGGAAAATATTAATGTTGGGTTTTATAGCTACATATGTTAGTCACTGTTTGGTTCACTACACATGGACTGCACTGTGTAAATGTAGCACAATGTAGCTTTCAAGAGAATTTTAGTTCTGCAAAGATTATAATGATTTACTTTTAAAAACTTGGTTGCAACATGTGTTGACAGTGATGGCATTGTAATTGCAGTAAGATGATCAAATGTGCACATTGAAAAGGCGGATATTCATATTAATTCATGTGCACATCAACAAACAGTCCCCTTTCATAAAATATGCTCTGCTACCCCTCCTCGCCCCATCTCTACCTCCTCAATAGCATGCATGTTATCTTGAAACAATTCTAAAATATTCAAGTTTTTATTGATGTAATGTCAATATTTGAAGAGAAATGAACATGAGTGTTTATTCGGGATGCATTTTTATCAGTAAAGAATATCTAGTCAATTATTTTAATGCTTCTCTGTACATGTATTATTATAAGAAAAACAGTTTTTAAAACTTAATATGTGACACTTGAATTCATGCAAATCTCATTGTGTTTTACCATGGACTACTTCCATGGTTTTACAATGTGATTTGAAAAAAGAGGTCACCATTCAAAAGATTCTTCAAGGGGCTGGGTAAGATTAAAAGTCATTAACTTCATCAGCCTCATCCATGATTGCAAAGGAATGGTAGATCATCCTCCAACTGTAGTGCAAAGGAATACATAGATCTAATCCTGCACCTGTAGTTCAAATGGATGGTAGATCTAATCCTGCACCTGTAGTGCAAATGGATGGTAGATCTAATCCTGCACCTGTAGTGCAAATGGATGGTAGATCTAATCCTGCACCTGTAGTTCAAATGGATGGTAGATCTAATCCTGCACCTGTAGTGCAAATGGATGGTAGATCTAATCCTGCACCTGTAGTGCAAATGATTGGTAGATCTATTCCTGCACCTGTAGTGCAAATGGATGGTAGATCTTATCCTGCACCTGTAGTGCAAAGGGATGGTAGATCTTATCCTGCACATGTAGTGCAAAGGGATGGTAGATATAATCCTGCACCTGTAGTGCAAAGGGATAGTAGATCTAATCTTGCACCTGTAGTGCAAAGGGATGTTAGATCTAATCCTGTACCTGTAGTGCAAAGGGATGGTAGATCTAATCCTGTACATGTAGTGCAAAGGGATGGTAGAAAGGGATCTAATCCTGCAAATGAATGGTAGATCATTCCTGCAGTGTGCAAATGGGATCTAATCCTGCACCTGGGGATGGTAGATCTTATCCTGCAGATCCTAATGCAAAGGAATCTGCACCTGTAGTATAAAGGGATGGTAGATCTAATCCTGTACATGGTAGATCTAATCCTGCACCTGTAGTGCAAAGGGATGGTAGATCTAATCCTGCACCTGTAGTTCATTCTTGCAGTTCTGCCTTTGGTGAAGCTCACATCTTTCCATACATTTATGTCACCCACGATCCTCAATGGACAAATGCTTTATGCTACATATGTGCCTATCCCACAAACCGTAGGGACTCAATGTAAATGACTGGACAATGAAAAGAAATGAACTAAAATAATGACCTACTTCGTTAAAAAGTACAGGGTGAACTCATAATGAAACTTGACCCTTGGCAGCATTTGGTATCCTGACCTTATACAAATTGATACTAAAACTGAAGGAAAGTATTTCACCAGCTGTAGAACATCATTACATTGTAATTTTCATAAACACCGTTTAGCTCTGAAGACATTTGGACAAAGAGGTATAAGAAGTCAAACTAAGAACAAATATTCTCTGGAATTGTCGTTTCGTGTACTTCAATCAATCAACTCCTGGCGGAATTTTCCCTTTGTTATATAACCAATGTTGTTGGAGGGGCAAGGTTTTAAGTTCAAACAATGCATAGCAATATCTTCATGCATAGCACAATCAACTTCATGCATAGCGGAACCCTCCATATAACAATCAGACCCTTCATGCAGGGAAGGTTGAAAGCAACAATGCATAGCACAGAGCCTTCATGCATAGCACAGAGCCTTCATGCATAGCACAGAGCCTTCATGCATAGCACAGACCCTTCATGCATAGTACAGAACCTTCATGCATAGCATAGAACCTTCATGCATAGCACAGAACCTTCATGCATAGCACAGAACCTTCATGCATAGTACAGAACCTTCATGCATAGCACAGACCCTTCATGAATAGCACAGAACCTTCATGCATAGCACAGAACCTTCATGCATAGCACAGAACCTTCATGCATAGCACAGAACCTTCAT
The DNA here is from genome assembly GCA_020152595.1 of Chiridota heheva. Lineage (NCBI taxonomy): Eukaryota > Metazoa > Echinodermata > Holothuroidea > Apodida > Chiridotidae > Chiridota > Chiridota heheva. The sequence continues at coordinate 1,166,569 of JAIGNY010004447.1, read as the reverse complement.
GCATAGCACAGAACCTTCATGCATAGCACAGAACCTTCATGCATAGCACAGAACCTTCATGCATAGCACAGAACCTTCATGCAGAGCACAGAACCTTCATGCATAGCACAGAACCTTCATAACCCTCATGCATAGCACAGAACCTTCATGCATAGCACAGAACCTTCATGTACAACACATATATGATCAGCATTTCAAAGCATTTTTTTTCATATTCTTTATGGTTCCATATCCTGTGTAAATTGTGCAGACGACCAAGAATCGGTCAGTATTTGATTGGTCAATAAGATTCCTCTAGTATATGATTGGTCCATTATGCACACATAAATTTCAGCCATGTGACATTATTAAAATTAGTTTTCTGGAAATTGCTGATTCAGATTGAAAGATGTTTACCCCCAATGGTATGGTATGGGAGTAAATGCCAACCAAAGAAGATCATTATGCAATAAATAAAGAATGCTGGTTTTCAATACAACTGTTGCTAAAAATGCATAATCTTGCCAGGGTTTGGTAACTTTGCTAATTCACTCACTGCCTCATTATTTGCTAAAGTGGAATTCTCCAATTAAAGAGAGTTATGAGAGCTTAGCTTGTCTTTACACTGTATAGGAGTTTATCAATAATCTATGTAGGCTTGTGTGAGACTTTCACCAAATTGTAATGTCTCTTAAGGCTTTTTCTCAATATTGCCACCTAGTGGAACTTAACTGTCACCTGGAAGTTCATTCTTCAGTATAAGTAGTCTAAGGACACAGTTGCTTCCAAAAGACTATAACATGCATTGAGAATAAAGTAACTGTAAATGCTAAAAGGCCCAAATTATGAGGTGATAACCTTTGTATTCACTCTTAAACTAACTAGCCACCGAAAAGTCAGACAAAAATTTCTATTTCAGTCAGACAAATAGACAGTTATTTTGACAAAATTATCAAAAATATTAGATTGACAGTTACTTTTCTTTCGCAACCCCCCTTTTCCCCTCCACACACACACACATACAATATAAAAGGCTAGCTGCACCGCTGTGGACTGGTGATTGTCCTTTTGTATTTTTCAAGTAAATCACCTGTTTCACAGATATACAAGTTTCATCTGCTCTCACCATTCACACTTTCCCAGAAATAACATATTTTATATTTTTCTGACAATTTTGTGACAGTACATAAATCATCAAAACCAACACAAACATTCATTATCTTTTTTATTAAAATTCTATTAAATAAAAAGTGTCTTTCACAAAAAAAAAAAAAGTATTGTTATATATTTTATATTAGATAAAACATACTTTATCTGAAATGGCTAAAAGAATAGATTAGCCCCAAGAAACTAAAACACACTTTTCTTTATCCTCTCATTTTCTAGTGGTATGTCAAATGAAGAAGTTCATAACCTTTGAAAATAATTTTGACACCTTCTCAACACAACCAAATTTCCCCAGGTAAACAGTAAAAATAGTATTTATTTTCTTAGAAATACCTTGACATACAGGTGCAAGATGCTCCAGGGGCCAACCTGGGATCAAAAAAGATATAAAAGTAAGAAATCGGAGATGCATTTTTGGGTTTGCTCTGAGAAATAAATCATATTCACACCTTGAATGTGATTACCATTTCCGATAAGCAGGAAAGTGCACGCGATGCAAAGCTGTACCAGAACTAATGCTTATATATAAGGGTAAAAATATAACAAGTCAAGACCACAATTAATTGCATACAGTGATGGCAGACAAGCATGGATGTATCTGGAAATTATGGAGAGTTCAAGCCCCCAAATTCCAAAGCACGTTTTATTACAGTAATTATAATTTAAAGATTGATCATGCAATGTTTCTTGCGATCTTGATGTTCTGTAACCTTAAACAACTGGTTTGTTTCTCCATCAACACTATCAAGATGGTATGGATGAAAACAGTATATTTATAACCTTATGTGCCAGATGCCAATCAGTGGAATCCAGAATGGGTGCCTAGACCACCCACCCACTTCTCCCAGACCCCTTCCCCCTCCCACCTTCTCCCAGGAAATGTTCAACCAGAGCATCAGTGATGCAGATGCTCAACCATTTAAATTCTGAGTAAAGGCAGTGGTGGTGATTTGTTGTCAATGAAAAAAAAAGATGGCATGATGTCAAGTCCTAGTCTTTTGAAATAATGTGCCATGTTTTTATTAAAAAGAGATTGATTTTTGTAGTTGAGAGCTTTTTATTGCAATTCTTTATATTTGTGTCCAAATTTCAGTCACTGAAAATCAAACTGGCCAATTTATCCTGCTATCAAGAGAGATGCATGAAAGAGTAGCTTCTGAGACTCATGTGGAGAATAGTTCACTGAAAAGGAAAATAAGGTATATTCTAAATCCTAAATTCCACTCTTATTGATTGATTCCAACCAAGACTGTTACAAAATAAAGTTGTAATTTTTCACTAAATCTACCAATGAGATACAATCAGGACAAAATAGTTTGCAGATACTCACAAAAATATCTAACATTCCTTCATTTACCAGAAGCAGTGGTTACCATATCACCCCAATAAATGCAATCTAACACTTAATATTCCACAACTAGACCTCATAGATTCTCAAACTGTCAGAAGCAATTCAATTGCAGTTTGACGAGCATGAGCAATGACAGTCACCCATAGGTTTTGGAAGTTGACCCAAGACACATGAATCTGAAACGAGCTCCATGGGGTCTCCAGGAGGCTTCTTATTGGCTACACCTGTCAGGGTTAAACCCAATTTGACAGTGAATGACAATGAAAAAAAGTGAGGCAAAAACTGTTTAAGAGAGAGAAATGGTTCTTGATCATTACCAGGATAAACTGATTTACTGATAATTTGTAATGTCTTTACCTTCTCAAAGAAAGCTCAAATTCTCCCACAAATTGCTGTTTCACAAAATTAATATGAAATTTTCCTGACTTTTCACTGTTTAGTACTCATTCAAAACAGGGAGCTGCCGTAGACTGTTTGTACAGAACACGATTAAAACAAACAAAATAATAATAGAAGACATAAGTTACACAACGTACAACAGCGTAATATACATGACAACCTGCAGACATATGGGGGTGGTGCAGTGGCTTAGTGGTTAAAGACTCTGTGTGTCTAAAAGGTACCGGGTTTGATTCCTTTTATAATTAGCACTCCATTGCATACTTAATTCTACTTGCTCTCAGTCCACTCAGCTGTAAAATGAGTACCAGCACTGCTGGGGAGTGATGGACTGGCATCCCATACAGGAGGAGTCATGTGCTCTCTTCTGTTTATGCCAAGGAAATCAGCACTGGTCTGATTAATATTCATGGCCCAAGTAATACCCAGACACTCCTGCACGTGTAAAGTGACGAACTTAAAATAGGACAGCACTTTATATGACGTCACTTCCATCATAATATGGTGCACAAAGAAATGGCTAGGCAAAAATTAATAAATTACACTTTTTATGATGACAGTTTATGTATGCACCGCAACCGGCATTTCAAGTTTTGGCCGGAACTGGACTTTACAGCCCAGCATTTTTATTTATGAAAATAATATAAATAGTTTCAGCTTCAGAAAAACATAGATATGCAGATGAAACATAAGCTAAATTGTTTTAAAATCTAATCAAAAAATTATTATATTTTTATAGTCTTAGCCAAAATCAGTTAAAAAATGACCATTTTACAGCAGTTTCAAATCTCAATTTGCATATTTTATGCAAATTTTGTGATGCATTACAGGACAACCTTGGTCTATTTTCTTTTGTAAATCCTTTGATTTGTAAATGTCTATCATCACTCTATGAAGTGGTGCAGCAAATTCTGACCAAACATTATTGAGCCTTTGCCACACCCCCACTCAAATTCTAATAGGAATAGACTTTCCCATGCTTTTCAGTGACTGAAATTTAGGAAAGAAATTGAAGAATTACATAAAGATTTGCATATGTTTGGCATCATACATCACAAATTTTGCATGAATTTAAACTGATAACTTTGAACAGGGGTTGAAATAGACTAAAAACAGTAAGTGCTATTTTTAAAATTCAAGAACTGCCCTTTAAGTTTTGGGTTCTTGTTATGAACATTTCTGTAGCTGACACAGTTTTAGATATGGCACTTAAAAGTACGAGCATTGAAAATGTACTGTTGTGGGAATATATCATAAGAAAAAATCTGTGAAATTCTGGAACTTAGAAAAATGTTAATTTATAGAACCATATGTTCCGATGCATCCTAGAAAACACCCATTACATAAAAAGGTTTGGGAGTATCAAACCAGCTGCCTTTAAAGATCTCCTAAAGGTAAAGAGATGAAAATATGTTGCTTTTTTGGAGATAATGGAAACATCTGCAAACAACTTTTAATAAAGTGGACATGTATACAGCATAATCTCCCTTCAAGCTCCATGTAAAACATACAGTGGACTTACAAGGATTATTTCTGTGGGTAGACATCTATCTTGAATGCTAGTGGACAAAAAGACTGTGACAAAACTATTTTATTTAAATTGATATGTGATGTTGATAAAGCTTTAAAGACAAGTTCATATTTAAATGACTGGTGTAGAAAGAATACTGAGAGAGAGAGAGATAAAGAGTGATGTCACACTCTCACCTTTTACTTCCCTAAATCCTGTTCATTAATTGTCCCCTGTCATTTAAAGGATTGGTTCAGGGTAGTTTAGGAATTCTACATCTCTCCCTTACAGAATTTTTAGCTTGCAGCATGCTTGTGACAAGCTAACATGTTTAGCTTGCTCAAGCATGCTGCAAGCTTGCAGTTAGCATGCTGCAAGCTGGTATTTGAAGCTTGTGCAAGCTAATGTTAGCTTGTGCAAGCTAGCATAATATATTTGTTAGCTTGCGCAAGCTTGCAGATAGTTTTGCTAGCTTGGGCAAGCTTGCAGATAGTTTTTGCTAGCTTGTGCAAGCAAATTTGCATGCTGCAAGCTTGCACAAGCTAAAATTATTATCTTGTCGCAAACGTGCTGCAAGCTTGCTGTAAGCTTATATTTCTGTAAGGACTTTCTCAACAGCTAAGGTTATAAAAAGATGTTCACAGCCATTTGATAAACCAGTTGTGAAGCACTGGTGAATGATCAGGACCCAGGACTTCTAGCATGCCAAGTTGATGCTATGACCACTAGACCACGGAGGTCTTCAGTGGTCAAGCAAGTCAATCCTAAATGATTTATAAAATTTTTTAAAAGAAACAATGGTAAAGGAAGCATTACATTTGTGTAGAAAATCTCATGGGAGACATGACACTTTTTAAGATGAACTCAATCTTGACTACTGAAGTTATCCTTTAAATGAAAGGGGACAATCTGAAAATGAACAGGATTTAGGGTGTGACATTAAGTGGTGACATGCTTGACCACTTAACTAAACTTTAAATTAAACAAATGTTTCAATTTTAATGTCACATTAAAAAGCTATTAAGCTGTAATGCATTTTGTTCCCTAATCACTCAGAAGTCCTAGCCCTTTCAAACTACATTTCTTCCCTTTTCTCCGCAACTAAAAAAGAATTACCCGCAAAATGAGCCTTTAATTGTCACGTTTGATTTGAATGTATAAGAGAATTGACCAAAGCAAATGCAATATCTTGACTGCTTTGACTCTCACACCAGTGGCTTTAGAGGTTATCCAAAGATTAATAGCTTTGGTCCTTAATCAAGGACATTCATATGAACTTGGACTAGCACCAAGTGGGGACCATCAACTTTTCAAGAAAGATTTATATCACATGACCTTTAGAACTTTACTTGTGAAGAAGTGTGCCCATGGGACCAGTCATAATTTACCATTAGGCCATCAAACTTGGTAAAAAAGGCAGTGCACTATTGAAAATTTTAATTGCTGAAGTACAATTATATTCAAGAGGTATGGAATACAATGGATTATCAATTAAGTGTTAATTTATGCAAGTATAAAATAGTCCTGTAAATTTCATACAACAATTAATATTCAAATGCTGCACACAATGTTTCATGGGCAGGTCATATGAATCAGTGGGTGACACTGAAGTGTGCCGATGACTATTTGCATATGCCATATATAGATATACCTTTCAAAGAATTAAGAAAAAAAAAAAAATGGTGCCAAAACCTTTTAAAATTAACAACCAGAGTGTGAATCTGCATTGAAGTTCTGGTGTCAAAAATGTACACAATAGCTGTGTCTTTCAATTCTCATTTATCATTTCCAAAGATAACTAGGATCTTTCAAGTCATTAGGGGTAGGGTATCCAAAACACCTTCAGAATATAGTATATCCTTCACCATTTTGGCAGATATTTTAAAAAACAGCAGATCTACAAAGAGTACAAAGATGTTTGTCCATCAATACATAATATTTCTCTATTCCGTGGCACCATACTAAAACTGTTGCATTTTGTGAACTAAAAATGGGTAGCCAACACCTCTACTGTAGGTCCATAAATGGGTAGCTGACACCCCTACTGTAGGTTTATAAATGGGTAGCCAACACCCCTACTGTAAATCCATAAATGGGTAGCCGACACCCCCACTGTAGGTTCTTTATGGGTAGCTGACACCCCACTGTAGATCCATAAATGGGTAGCCAACTCCCCCACTGTAGGTCCATAAATGGGTAGCCAACTCCCCCACTGTAGGTCCATAAATGGGTAGCTAACTCCCACACTGTAGGTCCATAAATGGGTAGCTAACTCCCCCACTGTAGGTCCATAAATGGGTAGCCGACACCCCCACTGTAGGTCCATAAATGGGTAGCCGACACCCCCACTGTAGGTCCATAAATGGGTAGCCAACTCCCCCACGGTAGGTCCATAAATGGGTAGCTAACTCCCACACTGTAGGTCCATAAATGGGTAGCCAACTTCCCCACTGTAGGTCCATAAATGGGTAGCCAACTTCCCCACTGTAGGTCCATAAATGGGTAGCCAACTTCCCCACTGTAGGTCCATAAATGGGTAGCCAACTCCCCCACGGTAGGTCCATATATGGGTAGCTAACTCCCACACTGTAGGTCCATAAATGGGTAGCCAACTCCCACACTGTAGGTCCATAAATGGGTAGCCAACTCCCACACTGTAGGTCCATAAATGGGTAGCCAACTTCCCCACTGTAGGTCCATAAATGAGTAGCTGACACCCACACTGTAGGTCCATAAATGGGTAGCTAACTCCCACACTGTAGGTCCATAAATGGGTAGCTAACTCCCACACTGTAGGTCCATAAATGGGTAGCCGACATCCCCACTGTAGGTCCATAAATGAGAAGCTGACACCCCCACTGTAGGTCCATAAATGGGTAGCCGATACCTCTACTGTAGGTCCCCAGAGAGGTATGTTCTCATGAATTGTTTCCAAATTAATTACAAACAACATTTTATCTGCATCTTGAGTGCTGTCAATGCTTCTGAGAGTTTTCTAAAATAACACAATTATGATTTCCAACTCATGGGAATTTCATTACATAAACAAGATTAACAAACTCATGATTCCTATCACATGATACACAAGTTTCTCAAAAAAAAAAAAGATTAATACATTTATGATATCTCATGACACTGTTTCTTTACATAAACAAGACATACTGTAGATAATATTTAAGTCCTAGATTCTCTTTGTTAATCTGATCTTATCATCTCAAATCTCCACAATTGTTAACTTAAAGTTGACTGAATAAATTCATGTGTTCTGTTTACTAATTGCTTGATGAACGTGATTTGCATGAGTGGCCATGTGTATCAAGGTTTGCAAACGGATGAGATATAATCAATACCCTTTGGAATGAAACTAGTAACTTCATCTAAATTTGATGTCCTTTGCAGTGAAAAAAATCCAAACCTGTCAGTGAGGTAACTTTGTAACTTTATTGGCAGACAAACATAATGATACTATCCCTATACTATCCTCATACTGACCCCATACTATCCTCATACTAACCTCATACTAACCCCATAATATCCCCATACTATCCTCATACTAACCCCATACTATCCTCATACTAACCCCATACTATCCCATACTAACCCCATACTATCCTCATACTAACCCCATACTATCCTCATACTAACCCCATACTACTTATACTATCCTCATACTAACCCCATACTACCCCCATACTATCCTCATACTAACCCCATACTATCCCCCCCATACTACTTATACTATCCCCATACTACTACCCTCATACTATCCCTATACTAACCCCATGTACTATACCCCCATACTATCCTCATACTAACCCCATACTATCCCATACTACCCTCATACTATCCCCATACTAACCCTGTACTACCCCCATACTATCCCCCATACTATCCCCATTCTAACCCCATACTATCCCTATTCAAAACTTTGTTGGTGGATGTGATAATGAAGTTGATACATGTGAATTGATGCTATATTCCGATTTACTCATTTCTGAGTTATGCCATCAAAGTTTGAACAAGAATCTTAAAATAAAGACTAGTATAATCTGTGTAACATAATTACACAAAAGACAAATCTTTAAGCTGCTAAATAAATTCAGCCATTGGCATTGACGAGAATCATTTTTGATTAAATGCTATATTTTCATGGCTTTTAAAATATTGAGTTTAAGTTGAATTTACTTGTTTACAGTCACTTTTCTAACATACAAACTTATTCTCTCATAAACCACACACTCTATAGATGTGTGAAGTCATTTACATATAAGCTGGGATACCATTTTTTCAATTTGATTTCAAGATTCTAATTTGATGAGAAGTATTCAGCATGCACCCATGATCCAAGGTTCTTCCAACTGATCATGATTTCCTTTGAATAACCTAAATGTGTTTATTAAAACAACTTTTGCAGAAGAAAAGTTCTATTTCAGAAATATTTGCCTGATGTTTAACCCCATTTCAAACTTGCTAACATTCCATGCCAGTGGTTCTTGCATGTAAAGTGAGTTGCTCTGCAACATCAGGTATGCATTGAAATGCTTTATGGGTAGTTATCTACCCCATATGTCAATTCACTTACAGACACATGGTGGCTAGCCTTTGTATACCAGCATCCCAAATTGTCAAACAAGGATGATAATCATTACTATCAGTCTCCAAGAAACAAGGGTGGTATCTGGATTAAACCACAAAATATCGCAAAAATGCTTTTTACATAAATCTACCTGAAACACTAAAACCAATAAAGGATGAGAGACTGTCCAAAACACTTACTGCATAGTTTATGTGTATTTTCCTTCTATTTATATACTGCAAACAGATTGATAAATTTGAAGTTAGAACAAAGCAAGGCATCATATAACAATTCCATTAATTAAATGCCTTGCACACATATTACTGACTCCCCTTACCGGTTTACCTATCTTGGACATTGCAGATATCCTCAGACAGCTCCAGTCTTCCATATTTAAAATCTAATGTTTGTCTTCACATTCATGATTTGGTTCAATTACAAATCATTTTGCCCCCACCTCTTCATACTCATATCAACATCACGTTTAAAATCAGGCAAATAGCCCCAATATTTATACAATTAATTGAATGTTTTCTTTATCAATTTGTTCATAATTTTAGTTTTCCAAAAGCTCTAACTTACATCTAAACCAAACATCTCAATTCAGGTATTTTGCAATATAAGACTAACAAGAATATAAAGATATAACCAAAACTAAAAGGTTTTGTATTAACTGTCTATGTCAGTGCATATCATGAAATATTTGTTTCATGATATTTATTCATAAGCCACACCCACCATGCAATGCAGATCAATAAAATTGTTGACAACGTTAGCATTTGCACCATGATTAAAAACATTATAAAAGCAAGTATGATGTAAAAATGGTTGTTCATTTATCCAATTTCAAGAATTTTTCAGAACGTCCCGACCACTCACTAATATTCATAACATCTCTACCACAACATTAGAACATATGTACAAACCATGATTCATCTGTATACGACATATGGCATAAATCCAATATAACATTCAAAAGATACAGTATGGTGTTTACATCATTTAGCACTTTCACATTAAGCCATGCCTACCATGCATACTAATGACATCTGATGGTAACATAAGCATGTACACAATTGCCAACAATATTATAGTGCCCAATATGACACAAAACGGACATACAGTTGTCCATTTATCAGTTCAAAATTGTCACTTTAAGCCCACCCACTTATTAATAAGCATGAAATCATGCATGAAATCATCACCAAAAACATTAGAGCACATTTGCAGACCATGAGCTATCTGTGTACCACACATGACGTGAATCCAGTTCATAGTTTTTGAGATATCATGTTTACTTGTACATTTTGTTTACAAAATCATATAAAGCCCCACCCACTACGCCTATTAATGAAAGTCAATGTTTTTATACAATGAAAACATACATACTATTAAGCTAACATTATTATTAAAACAAATATGAAACAAAACATACATGTGATTGGCAAAATATGAACATTTTTATATTTTAACATTAAGCCCCACCTACTCATTAAAATGCATGACATCACCACCACAAACAATAGTGCACATCTACAGACCATGGGCTATTTGAGTACCACATAACACATTAATCCAGTTGACCATTCTTGAAATACTGTGTTTATAAGCTTTTTTCAGCAAAATCATATTAAGCCCCGCCCACTACAGATAATAATGAAGGTCAAAGTTTTTACATCATGAACATGTACACACCAGCTAACATTATAATTATACCAAATATGAAACAAAACAGACATGTGACTTTAAAAATGACCTTTTCAAGATTAAAGCCCCGCCTACTCATTAATATGCATGATATCACAACGATAAACAATAGAGCATATCTACAGATCAAGGGCTATCTGTGTACCACATAAAACATTAATCCAGTTTACCGTTCTTAAAATACTACCTTTACAGGCTTTTTTTGGCAAAATCATTTTAAGCCCCGCCTACTAAGCATAATAATGAAATTCAACGTTTTTACATCATGAACATGTACACACCAGCTAACATCATAATTAAACTAAATATGAAACAAAATGGAAATGTGATTGTTAAAATATGAACATTTCAAGATTGTTATATTAAGCCTGCCTACTCATTAATATGCATGACATCACCATCAAAACAATAGGGCACATCTAAAAACCATGGGCTATATATGTACCACATATGACAGGAATCCAGTGTATCATTCTTGAGATATCACGTTTACAAGCTGGCCGTCACATACATACACACACACCCATACGCATTTAGACCCCACAACTGGTGGTGTATCCATAATTCTATATAACTAACTGGTGACCAATCACCCATACATGTACAACACACACATGGGATGGTGGTATAAGAAATTAAATTACACACATATTTTTTATCTTATCTTATCTAACAGGTGACATGTACCAAAATGCGAAAATACCGAAGTGTTTTAGTCATAATAGTTTTGAAAACAACCATTTTTGAACTAAAAACAACCGAGGATGTTATCGCTTATGTGTGCGTCATCGCTTTGAAGGTGTGTAAACATACGAATGTCATCGGTTGGTGGGTCTAAACAGGTTCACACATACACACCATCATGACCCCATAGGTTCCTGGTGCTATCGCATCGGAATCAAAAACCTACATTCGTAATCTAGTCACAAAGATGACATGTGTTTGTACTTGGCATCTCACAATGAGAAACCAATCAAGCTAGCTCAGTCCTACATTCAACTTCTAAATGAGACTATTTTTAGTACTGTTGTACTCAAGTTGAGAATCACTATTTGCACTTAGTCTTCATTTATTAACACATCAATAATATTTATTATCAAACAGAAACAGCTTCTATTTTTAAAATGGATTTCTATTGTCAAAATGAGACTGGAATAAAGCCTTTACATTACCATTATACTCCACTTTTGGTACTTCATAAACTCTGTACCAGAATAGCTAAGATAATTTATGCTTGCTATTCTGGTACAGAGTTGATTAAGTCCCAAAAAAGGAGTATGATGGTAATGTGAAGGCTTTACATTATGACAATAGAAATCCATTTTGAAAATAGAAGCTGTTTTGAAATGAAAGTTACATTGACACATTACACATTCCCAAATAGTTGTTAGCTCAGGGTATACAAGGATTGCTTACCTATTTACAAAACAAATGAGTATATTTACTCACTTACTTCATTACTAACATCAACTTCTTACTAGGCATGGAAATAGAAAGGTCAATGCAATGCCAAATGAAAAATATCGTGCAGAAAAGTATATACCCTTTAAAAGGGCTCATTGGTTTGACTGCCAAACACTGCTAAACTTTATTGAAATAATCAATTGTATTATTTGACCAAATGCTTATGATGCTTTAGGTTCAGAGCATGAGCCCAACAGTTCCAACAATATTCAGACCATATTCACATGCGCATTCATGTATCCATCAAGATGATATGTTTTCATCTATCAGAAATAAAGGATATATCCTCTATCTGATGAATTCCATCCTAAATACAAAGTCACATCCCTTCTTGAAGGATGTCAACAGCAACTTGTGACTAAAGACTTTCAGTTTATTGTCAAAATATGAAAGTTGTTGGATCATATCAAATACCTTGGTTGGCATTAATGGAAGCATTTACGACAGCATGTGGAATATCATCCTGTACCTCTGTTCCCTTAAAGACTTGCGTCACAATTGAAATACATGCTAACGTTTGATAGATGGTAATAAATACCATACAGAAGATGCAGGCACGTTTTCTTCATATGATTGGTTTAGTGCACAGTGTTCTGAATTTCTGGTATTGACTAATTGAGTATATCAAAAATGTCTTTGATATGAATGTAAGCAAATATCAATATTTTGAACTTGACATGAATGAATTATTCTGCTACATGAATCTGATATGTTGCAGCCCAAAGGCAGGTTTTTAGTGGTTACAAAAGAATATTGGGAAAAGGAGGAAAGATCATCACCACAACTACTGATACGTCAAGAGGTATCTGAGGTATAATCACTTATAACTTACGACAGCTGGCATAACCACTTCCAAAAATTTATAACAGACATTTAAAAAGTACAAAATTTACAACAGAAAATTGATGCCAATATCGCCCTGCCAAATCGCCCTGTAATACATCACAAATTAGCATCTTAACATGCGATTTTAAAACACCGTGGAAATTGGTCAAATCTTAATATTGGCGTAGCCAGAGGGGGTCTAACCCACCCCGTACCCCCATCAATACCAAAAAAAAAAAAGTATTACATGAACTTGGAAAGAAAAGCAACTAGGTCAAAACAAATCTAAAAAAATGTACAACTTTGCAGCAACTTATGAAACCCCCCTTTTCTACCAATGACCTTTTTTTTTCTATCTTTTTTTCACTTTTAAAATTTTCTGTCACTGGATCAGCCCCCCCCCCCCCCCTCCCTCCCCAACATGAAAATCCTGGCTACATCGATGAATCTTAACTGAATTTGATAAATAGTTCAATTCATTGCTTCATGGTTCTTAACAGATTTCAAGCTAAATGCATGTCTGTTGACCTGTAACACATTTTCAACCATGCAACCTGGTTGTGGACCAATTTGAAGTTTATAAATAGGGGAGGATGGGAAATGCTACTTCATATGACCTATCATGACCCATGACATGCTTAAATGATGGAGTAACCCTATTTAAATAATAGAGTAACCCTATGCACACAATAAAGGACAGTGAGAATACTATGCTACTGAAAGAGCTATGCTCAATTTGTACACTTCTTTTCTCTGTTATATCTCTAGTTTCTCACTGAAAATGAAACAAAATAGAAAATAAAAATAAAAACCCCAAGATAATCCCCAAACTGTTAATAAAAACAAAATCTTTGGACTTATTAGGCATACTCCTTTAAAGTATGGCAAGTAGGGTATTTGTCAATCACCTTGAATCTCAAGACAGTCACCATTCATTGGCACGCAATCCTAGTCTATGAAGATGATTTACTGCCCCTTAGGTGACAGATGAGATCATATTCAAACTTGTCACTCTGCTTGACCCTTTGGTAGTGACTTTGGTAGTGACCTAGGCTTGCATATGGATGCCTGACCCTCAGGATCTATGGCCATTAACTGCTGCACAGGATCCCCTAGAGAATCACAATTTTTTTCATGATGGTTTTTTTCTGAGGTCTTTGAAATCTTCTGAAGGCAAATAAGTACTTCACATTTTTTGTACATCTGCAAAATGAGTGTGAGGGACAATTAGGAGGCTTAAAGTATGAAATGAATGCAATAAAAAGAACTAATGCCTGTGAAGACTGTATGACCATATTTCCTTATTGAGTCAAAACCTTACCATCTGGGATTATAAGCACACACTGTACGTAGGATATTCACACCATATGATCTATATATCTCTTTCATTAGTTTAAACAAAATGGTGTGGTTATGCTTAGTGGCATCAGTGGACTCTTTTGATTTGGGGAGGAGGGGAGGGAGGGGGGGGGGGAGGGGGGTGTAAAATTACAAATTTACTGACAAAAGAGTTTGAAGCTACTAACAAAAATATATTCCACATTCAGGTCCCCATAAAGTGGCAAAAGCAAAAAAAGCAAAAACAAGGTCAAATCTGTTTGGCAAAGTATAATCTTCTTTGATAGAAATTTTACCAATGCAGACCTTGATTTACCAACAGGTCTTCAATTTTACCGACAACGGCACCATGACAGCGAGGGTCACATTGTGCCTGAGAGGTTAGATCATTCCAGAGGTAGGAAGAAAAAAAATAGGAGTCTGAGAGAAGTACGGGGCTAAGAGCCAGAAAGCTTTTATCGAAAGAGGAAGTGCAGGGGTAAAAAAGGGATAAAAGTAGGTAGGAATGAGGTGGAGAGGGTGGGAAAGGAGGACTAAATATGGTTGTACAGGGAGACATGATGAAGGAAGGAGATAATTTCATTTTGGGTGTTTTTCTGAAAGAGATCGGTTATGGAGTTGTGAGGGGTGAAGGAAGCTTTAGGGGAGGTTGTACAGGGGACAGGCAAGGAGGATGTGGTGGACTGTGAAGAGGCAATGGCAATTGTTGTAGAGGGGTGGGGGAGCCAGTAAGGAGGTGGGAGTGCGTGAGGTGTGTGTGACCTATTCTAAGGAGGGTAATGTGGATGTTGTTGATACGGGAGAGGTAATGTGGATGTTGTTGATATGGGAAAGATTGTGGATGGTGGGTTTTGTCGGAATATTAGGCTGATGTCGTGGAGTTTGTTATCAATTTGGGAGTCTCATGAGTTTTGTCAGGGGTCACGAACATGGGAAGTGATAAGCGGTTTGATGTCAGAAAGAATTTTGGGAAAGGGGGAGGTTGAGGGCAAGCTTAGTGGCTGAATCAGCTTTGTAATTGCAGGGGATGCCAACATGACTGGGTATCCAGAAAAAAGAATACTTTTCCTGCAGAAGGGAGGGGGCGAAAGAGTTTACAGGGAGGAGGTGGGAAGTGGGGTTATCCCACTTAAGGTTCAGTAAAGAAGTAAGGACAGACTTAAAGTGGAGAAGATGGATGAGTAGTTGGGAAGCCTGCTACTGAGGGTGATGTCTTGGATGACGGCAGCACCAACTGTCTTGTCACCTTCCTTGGAGCAATCAGTATAGATTCAGGTGTAGTTTGGGAGTTGGTCTTTTAATGGGTTGTGGAGGTTGATGAAGAGGTTTGCGTGGGTTTGGGTTTTGTGACGAGTGGAGAGGCCCAGGAGGATGGAAAGGAGGGGTGACCCAGAAAGGAAAGGTGGGCCAGGGAAGGTGCCAAGAGTGGTGGGGTTGATGCTGAGATAGTGGAGATCGGGTTTGATGCGTAAGCTGAAGATAGGGTATAGGGTTTTAGTCCTATTCAAGAGGGTGGAGAAATTTGGATACCTAATGAGGTTGTAGACAAGGTTTTGGGTGTGGGTGAGTGCTCAAAATCATAGGAAAGGCTAAGCTTTCTACACCTTGGCAGGAGGGTCCTGTAGGCTATGGATGGTGTTGATGTGGGAGGTATGAGTTGTGAGCGGCACAGTAGACAATATTGCCGTAGTCGAGCTTGGCACGAATGGTGAGCCTGAAGATTTTGAAGAGAGCGTGGGGGTTAGCACCCCAAGTGGTGTTGAAGAGAAGGTGGAGAATGTTGAGGGAGCTGTTGCATTTCTGTTTCAGGTTGGTGATGTGTTGCTTGTAGAAGAGCTTGGGGTCTAGGGTTAGACACAGGAACTTAGTGTGGTCTTTAGGGATTCAATTGCCTTTGAGCACAATGTTCGGGTTGGGGTGAGGTTGTTGAAATAACAGAAGTTCATGCAGACTGTCTTGTCTTTAGAGAATTTAAAATCATTATTGTTGCACCAGTCTTGCAGCCGGTTGATGCTAAGTTGGAGCCTATTTTTGAGGACAGAAAAGCTAGGGGAGTAGAAAAGCTAGGGTAGGAGTAGAAGATGGTGAAGTCCTCCATGTAGAGGGCACATTTGATGTTGGGTCCAAGGTTGTCCATGATGTTGTTAATGTTCAGGTTGTAAAGAGTAGGGGAGAGGATGCTGCCTTGGGGGATGCCCTCTCTTGGGGGTAGGGGTGGAAGAGGGTGTGGCCAGGGGTTGGAGAGGGTGTGGCCAATACAAACTTGGAACTGCTTGGGTGTGAGAAAGTTTTGAATAAAGATGGAGGTGGCCTCTGAGGCTGATGGTGTGAAGCTTGCGGGTAATGCTGTATTTCCAAATGGTGTTGAAAGCTTTCTGGAGTTCAAAAAGATGGCAATCAGGTGTTCCTTTTTAAAGAATACCTGAAAAGAGGTGTCAAGCGTGATTAACTGGCTGAAGGTATTGTAACGTTTCTGGAAGCCACTTTGGTGAGGGGAGAAGATTCTGTTGGTCTCAAGGAACCAGGATTAATCTCTGTTTAATGATCATTTTCATAATTTTATGGAGACAGCAGGTGAGGGCAATGGGGCGGTTGCTGGAGGGGTCGGTGCTGTCCTTCTCTGGGTTAGGGGAAGGGGGTGATGATAGCTATCCTCCAGATAAAGGAAATGAGTGTGAGGACAAATTTGGTTGAGGATCTTGAAAAGGGTAGCGGTTGCCTTGTAGGGGAGATGTTTCAGGATCTGGTAGGGGATGTTATCTGGGCCTTTGCAGGTGCAGCTAGCATTGTGGATGGCCTGCTTTAATTTAGATAGGGTGAGAAGGATGTTGTAGCTCAGTGTTGTTGGAGGGAAAGGTATTATTCCGAGTTTTGTCACCAGCTTTTTTGGCTTCAAAGCATTGGACTAGTTGGCTGAGGATGAGATGTTGCTGAAAGAGGCAGTTAGTGATATCCTTTTTCCCGGTGACAAGATTACCATGCCAGGAGAGATGGGAGATGCGAGACTTACCCATTCTGCAGTGGAAGCTGTTTACCATACTCCATATCTTCTTAGTGGGGGTGTTGGTGTTGAGAGAAAAGATGAAGTTGTTTCAAGTGTTGGTTTTACTGTCCTTGATAGAGTGCCTGGCTTTGGCATGGCTAATGCGAAAGAGGTTGAGGCTATGAATGGTTGGGTTTGTTTTGAGGTTTCTGAGGGCTTTTTTCCTGTTCTTGATGGCGGTTTTGCAGTTATTGTTGAGCCAGGGTGGGGGGGGGGGCAGGGGTTGGAGGTTTGGGGAATGGAGCAGGTGGCGATGTTGATAAGGATGTAACTGAAGTTTGACATGGGATCCTCACCCTCGAGAAGATGGGCGAGAGGTGAGAGTTGCAGGAGGTTTCAAAAAGGGGTCAGTTGGCTTTCTTAAGGTTCAGTTGGGGGTTTGAACGATTACAATTTTGGAGACTGGGGCTGAGCAATGGTCAATGGAGGTAGCAGGTGGGTCACGGGGAGGGGAGAGACAGTCAAGGTCTTGGCAGAAGCATTTAATCATCTTGGAAAAAAAAATACCAAGGGCCGGCGAGGCAACTAAAAAAAAAGAGTTGCAGAACTACTACAAGAGAAACTATACAGTACCAATAGGGCGTGTAGGTCAAAACGGGAGGGAAAAAATAAAAAGGAACAATCTTACTGAAAGCAGTCACCCATCCACAAAAAAAAATCTCACAAAATGAAAAAGGAGCAAACGTTTAGGTGGAAAGTGCGTGGTAGAGTAAAATCAAAATAGAAAGTTTGAGAGAACAGATAGGAAATCACGTTGCTCTCAACAAGATTTCTTAAGCTCTTTTGGGCATTATTACTATTGCAGCGAAAAGTGTTTAAGTCATTTCATCGTTGGGTATTGTAGCTGTGAATCTGGCTATTTTGGGTGTAAAAAGTTTGAAACTCGTATACTACTGTTAATACATCTAAACACATATGAAGCAATACTTAGTTAATAAGGTCTGGTAACTTAAGTAAGTTGAAAGAAGAAAATAAGGAACTTCCGGACCAAACAACTAAACAATATGAGAGTTGGTATAACGCAAAATATTTGTAGGCAAGAAATGCTTAAGCTTAGATTGGATTCCCACACTTTTGCAAGAGATACAGAAATAACATTAATATGATGGGACCATGATTGTTTGGAGTCTATGAGGACACCAAGGAATCTTATTGTATCAGTACGAACCATAGGTTTACCATTGAGACAAATATTAAAATCAAAATCATGATGGTAATTACCAAACACCATGTAATTATTCTTGGCAATATTTAAATATAATTCATTTGCATTGAACCAGTCATGAAATTGATCAAGTTCATTACCTCAGACGGAGGTTATGTTTTCGTCTCTGTCCGTCTGTCTGTTTGCCATCAAGATATCTCAATAACTAATGATTGGATTTGGATTACATTTGATGTGTGGCTTTGCTACTGCTTAAGGAAGGAATGATTACAGACATAATGGAACAGGGGAAGGGTGAAAATGGAGGTGGGGACATTTTGTCTGTAATTCAAGACATCTCAAGAACTGATGATTGGATTTAATTAAATTTGTTGTGTGGTTTTGTTCCTGCCTAAGGAAGAAGGGGTTACAATTTGAGCGACATTGGAATAGGGAAGAATGCAAATGGGGAGAGGGGGTGGGGAGGCATTTTGTCTGTCATTAAGATATCTCAAGAACTGATGACTGGCTTTGGATCAAATTTGGTATGTGGTTTTGTTTCTGCTTTAGGAAGAAGTGATTTCAATTTAAGACATATTGGAATAGGGAAAGGCAAAAAAGGAGGGGTGGGATATTTTAGGGCAAGATTTATCAACACTTAGTTGAAACTTTCCAATAGAATGTGCTGAACAATGAACTCATGCCATGAAAGAACAGCCATACAATGAATTTTCTGCACTCCAGAAGAAAATCAAGTAAAGTGGTCTCTGGTATCATGAAATCAAAACAATTGGTTTCTGCCATGAATGAAAATGATGGAATGTGAATCTACACTGTATTCAGCTCAAACAATGAATGCTTAGCCTGAATTACACTGAAAACAATGATGACAAGTGATGATCCTCAAGTGTTTAGAATGCATGTAAATGGATCAGGATTAACAGTAAGAAAGAGATTTGTTTTGGGTTATAACTTGGTGGGTCAAGGGTTTCTGAGGTAGATAGTATTCCGGTGGGAATGAACAGGGGTGGAGGTATGCGCTCTGCAAAGTGTTATAATTTTAGTTACATATGTTTTCATCTAGGAAATAAAACAAGGGATGAAGTAGTAGACACTCTACTTATATCATTAATATACAATATGAACAACAATGGGTCAAGGATTGAGCCTTGTGGGACTCCGCACTTGATATCTAAAGGTTCCGAACATGTACCATTGAAAAGATTAAAGACACGGGAGGTCTGCAATGCAGCGAGCTGCTTCCTGTGTTCCCCACAACATCATGCCCTATTGGAAATGCAATGCTTACCACAATGTGCTCTCTAATCAGTGATATCTTATGATTTATTACACTGCACAAATTTTTTACATAAAATACTGCTTTTTGTAATAATGAGAATAAACCAGCAATATTTTTAAAAAGATGACTCAAAATAGTTTGCTCATCATACATGGTACTTTGTTATGTGGTTAGGGAATTTATTCCTTCCCTTTGTTTTTCATGGAATTTTCCAAGAAAAAATCTCAATAATTTCACTAGATGCAAAACTGACTGTGCGACTTGAGGATATTATAATTAAGATGCAGGGCATGCACATGGTATAGTATGCCCATGGAAGGTATGCCACAGCATGTACTTCAGATGTGATCGTACAGCTAAGTATCTTCTTCTACAATTGTGATAGCGCATTGCTGATATCATGGTTTGAATCTAAACAAGTTCAAATGAAATACAACTAAATCTGGAGCAGAATCTTTATCTAAACGATATAGATAGAGCATGTTTATGGCAGTATGAGCGGAGAAAATGAAAGAAATGAGAAAAGCCATAAATGACAAGAACAGGAAATGACCTGGTTTTATTGCAAGAAGGAATGCACACAGATATTCTAATCCAAGCCGCATTTATCTCTTTCACGAACATGGGAGTGATCAACAGGTCTGAGGCAATAGAGGGTCTGAAGCAATAGAGGGTCTGAAGCAACAGAAGGTCTGAAGCAACAGAAGGTCTGAAGCAACAGAAGGTCTGAAGCAACAGAAGGTCTGTAGCAATAGAAGGTCTGAAGCAACAGAAGGTCTGAAGCAACAGAAGGTCTGAAGCAACAGAAGGTCTGAAGCAACAGAAGGTCTGAAGCAACAGAAGGTCTGAAGCAACAAGTCTGAAGCAACAGGTCTGAAGCAACAGAGGGTCTAAAGCAACAAGTCTGAAGCAACAGGTCTGAAGCAACAGAAGGTCTGAAGCAACAGAAGGTCTGAAGCAACAGGTCTGAAGCAACAGGTCTGAGGCAATAGAGGGTCTGAAGCAATAGAGGGTCTGAAGCAACAGAAGGTCTAAAGCAACAGAAGGTCTGAAGCAACAGAAGGTCTGAAGCAACAGAAGGTCTGAAGCAACAGAAGGTCTGAAGCAACAGAAGGTCTGAAGCAACAAGTCTGAAGCAACAGAAGGTCTGAAGCAACAGAAGGTCTGAAGCAACAAGTCTGAAGCAACAAAAGGTCTGAAGCAACAGAAGGTCTGAAGCAACAGAAGGTCTGAAGCAACAAGTCTGAAGCAACAGAAGGTCTGAAGCAACAGAAGGTCTGAAGCAACAGAAGGTCTGGAGCAACAGAAGGTCTGAAGCAACAGAAGGTCTGAAGCAACAGAAGGTCTGTAGCAACAGAGGGTCTAAAGCAACAAGTCCGAAGCAACAGGTCTGAAGCAACAGAGGGTCTGAAGCAACAGAAGGTCTGAAGCAACAAGTCTGAAGCAACAAGTCTGAAGCAACAGAAGGTCTGAAGCAACAGAAGGTCTGAAGCAACAAGTCTGAAGCAACAGGTCTGAAGCAACAGAGGGTCTGAAGCAACAAGTCTGAAGCAACAGGTCTGAAGCAACAGAAGGTCTGAAGCAACAGAAGGTCTGAAGCAACAGGTCTGAAGCAACAGGTCTGAGGCAATAGAGGGTCTGAAGCAATAGAGGGTCTGAAGCAACAGAAGGTCTAAAGCAACAGAAGGTCTGAAGCAACAGAAGGTCTAAAGCAACAGAAGGTCTGAAGCAACAGAAGGTCTGAAGCAACAGAAGGTCTGAAGCAACAGAAGGTCTGAAGCAACAGAAGGTCTGAAGCAACAGAAGGTCTTAAGCAACAGGAGGTCTGAAGCAACAGAAGGTCTGAAGCAACAAGTCTGAAGCAACAGAAGGTCTTAAGCAACAGAAGGTCTGAAGCAACAGAAGGTCTGAAGCAACAAGTCTGAAGCAACAGGTCTGAAGCAACAGAGGTCTGAAGCAACAAGTCTGAAGCAACAGGTCTGAAGCAACAGAAGGTCTGAAGCAACAGAAGGTCTAAAGCAACAGAAGGTCTGAAGCAACAGGTCTGAAGCAACAGAAGGTCTGAAGCAACAGAAGGTCTGAAGCAACAGAAGGTCTGAAGCAACAGAAGGTCTAAAGCAACAGAAGGTCTGAAGCAATAGAAGGTCTGAAGCAACAGAAGGTCTGAAGCAACAGAAGGTCTGGAGCAACAGAAGGTCTGAAGCAACAGAAGGTCTAAAGCAACAGAAGGTCTGAAGCAACAGAAGGTCTGAAGCAACAGAAGGTCTGGAGCAACAGAAGGTCTGAAGCAACAGAAGGTCTGAAGCAACAGAAGGTCTGGAGCAACAGAAGGTCTGAAGCAACAAGTCTGAAGCAACAGAAGGTCTGAAGCAACAGAAGGTCTGAAGCAACAGAAGGTCTGAAGCAACAGGTCTGAAGCAACAGAAGGTCTGAAGCAACAAGTCTGAAGCAACAGGTCTGAAGCAACAGAAGGTCTGAAGCAACAGATCTGAAGCAACAGAAGGTCTAAAGCAACAGAAGGTCTGAAGCAACAGAAGGTCTGAAGCAACAGAAGGTCTGAAGCAACAGAAAGTCTGGAGCAACAGAAGGTCTTAAGCAACAAGTCTAAAAAGAGACACTGTATGTATGCTCTTAATGCACCTCTACATCAGAAATGCAGAAAGGGAAATGAAGATGAAAAGCGCAGAGAAACAAATCATTGCCCTATTCCTGAGGGACTTTCAATTTCTTCTTTATGACAACAGGAAATGATGAGGATGAAAAGGTAGAGAGAAACAAAATAAGCAGGGGTATAGCCTAAAGCTGGAAGGGGTGCAAAACAGTTTGAAAATTTTATGAAGACAGAAAAAACCTTTTTCGGCAAAACTGTCCCCCTTCTATCCTGCTGAATGTCATTTAGTTTGAAAAAGAAACCAAATATTTGTTCTATTTTAGGTTTTATTTGCATCATCATGTACATGCATACCTGAGGGATAAAACTGCTTCAACTTCCAAACTGTCCTCCACTAATGCCCCCATGAACAATTGGAATGCCACTTCTTGTGTGGTTTATGTTATTGACATGTAAGGTTTGCCCTTCTGCTACCCCTCACCTTTTCCCCCACTAATACCCCCATAAACAATTGGAATGCCACCTCTTGTGTGGTTTATGCTATTGACATGTAAGGTTTGCCCTTCTGCTACCCCATACCTTTTCCTCAACAAACTTTTTTTGTAGCCATTACATTGTTCTGACTCTGGGAAAAATATTTTAGTTTCCAGGATTAAATTCCAAGTGTAAACATGGATCAGAAAAGCTGATATTCCAGAACTATCCACGTTATCACCATAATAGGGGATCACTACAAATTTTACCCACTTTTGGATGCTACAGACATTCACCTCTTCAAAAGGTTAAAAGGATGTAAAAGAGAATGGATGAAGTGCTATACTGAAAGGTATTAATCATAAACATGCAGGTGAAAGAATAGTTTCAAATACTTTCTTCACAGTAATACAATTTGACTTTAACAAAATGTCCATTAAACCAATGATATTTGAGGCTATGACTCACAAGGTTATGGCACTTTTTTTGCAATTGACTGTGCCCAACCTGAAGTCTTCTGGTAGCAAAGAACTAATTATTTGCCCCATTGAAGCCTATGATGAAAGAGTAAATTTTGAATCCTTTTTGTACCAGAATGTTATAGGTATGGGATCTTTTGTGCTGTTTTTCAAAAGTACCATCTAATATCTCTCGGATGAGAATACTTTCAATAGGGAGGGGGGGGGGGGTTTTGTCCTTTGTTTTAGGCTGAAGTGAAGAGGTGTTATACACCCTCACAAAATCACTCAAATTTTGGTTTGGGTCTATGGTAAAATAGTTCCCCACAACTTCTCAGCTTCCTGTCTCATGAAATGACACTTCTCAAAAATATTTTTTATCAGCCTTTTCTCTGAGGGTTTTTATTTTGGATGGCAGGGTAATGCTACTTTATGCAAGAATGGTAATATGCCACATGATTTCACAAAAATATACACCAATTTCAAGAGGCAAACCAGGTGTATGGAACTTAAATCGAGTGTTGCAGGAGGGAAAGTGCACATGAGGAAGGGAAATGCGTGTGCAAGTGCAACTGGGTATAGAGAAAGTAATGCGTCTGGGGAAATGGGGGATGCTGGAAACTAAGTGAGATGAGAAAAGGAGAATCTTGATATATGAACAGGAAATGGTTATGAGGAAAGGAACAGTGTGGGTATAGATAGAAAAGTTAGATGTGGAGAGGTAATTGACCTTCTGATTGACAGCTTTTACAACCAATCACCACATCAATTTACCTAGCAACAAAATCTATGTAATTAAGTGAGGCAAAAATCCTACGCGGTACTGGTACAGTGCAGCTAGCTAGCAGATATACTGCACAGAACAAATTTCTGCACACACAGACTGAGTGACAGACATGCATTGTAAATCTGATTCACATTACCCATACATACCTACACATATACACACAAACACATACATACATACACACGCCATCATGACCTCATATGTTCCTGATGCTTTTGCATCAGAACCAAAAACATTGGGTCACTCCCACCTCTCCCGCATAAGCTCAGCCCCTGCAGCCTACCACAACACACCAATCACCTACAATCAAGCTAAAAGTGTCCAGACGAGGCCCTCATCACTTCACGTCACCCCCGCCCCTCCAAGGACAGAGGAATAACTAGCCTCATGGCACATCCCCACTACTAAGGCATATGCACAACAGCGACCTGGCGTAAATAATGCACAACAGTGGGCCTGGCGTAAATAATGCACAGCAGCGGGCCTGGCGTAAATAATGCACAACAGCAGGCCTTGCGTAAATAAACCATTATTTCTGACACTTTACAGCGCATATTCGCACAATCAGCTATAACATGTAGTGTACATCTAATATACAAACAAGCCCAATGACCCAAGCTCAGAATACCAACTTCAAAGCCGTGAACAGGGGTCACAACTATATAATCAAAGGTATGTCTTCTTTATCAAACTTTTCTTCATCTTAACAACCCCTCTGACAAGCCTTCTTACTCCTTGTATCCCGTCATGGGGTCATAATCTATAGACTAGTTTTCTATCCAAACTTTTGAAGTCCATATAACACAATCAAGGTATCACGTAACTAATTATTTGCCCCATTGAAACCTATGGTACAAGTGACAAGCCTGGGATACTTTACCTACCAAAGCACGTACTAGAGATTTGGGGTATTTTGCGATGCATATTGTGAGACACACACACATACACACACACATACACATGCCATCATGACCTCATAGGTTCCTGATGTTATCACATCGGAACCAACAGAAATCAGCTTTACCAATCAAATGTCACACCATACAACTCTATGAGAAAAGCTTTCAAATAACATGCATAGCTTTTGATCAATTTCTTGTCAAAAATGGTGCATACTGATATTTCAGACCGTGAAATCACTTCCTGTAAATTTATTTAGGATATCAAATTGATGAACCTAAAAAAGCTTCTAGAGCAACAACAGGCCTATAACTAGTGCCTGAGGTAATCAATCAGGTTGAAATCAACTTTGACACCAATTGAACAAATTTGTGACTTTCCAACCTGAAACCTAAATTTTTTCTTGCTATGGAATTAATCCTCACATACCACCTATAATCTGTACTTTCCTCCAAAATCATTTTTATATCCTGTTTTGAAAATGATATCATAATAACAGCAATTCTCCCAATAAATTTATTTCAAATCAGGTATTTAACCTTTTTAAATCAAATTTGATATCAGTACTGTATATCTGATTTTTTCTTTCACCTGCATTTCTGAAAGAGCATTCATGTATAAAAATATCATAATTGACATTGTGACATTTTGGCATGCCCGTGTTGTTTGTAAAATTGGGCGCCTTAAGGAGTAGAGGTAGGAATGTCTCCAGGTAAATTCCTGGGCAGGTGAACGGTGAGATGTGGCTTTTATCTTCACCAACATAAATATCCTAACAAGAGTGACAAACAGGAATTAAGTCTTTAAAGGAACACATTACCACTGAAAAGATGGACTAAAATTTTCTAACAAATAATCCGACATTGAATTAACATATACCATACACTCAACAAATGAACAAATTCAACAAATTTACTAACAGCTTTTCAGCAAATACATTCTTTCAGAAACAAAAGCTGTTATTTTGCCATAACACATCAGAATTGTTGCCATCAGAATGGTTGTATCTCTGTCTTATTTGAATGAGTGAATATGGAGCTCTTAAAATTCATAGAAATGGTCCAAAGTATATAAGTGTGGTGCCGATACCCAGTTAATCCACAAACTTGAGTTAATGAGGCATTTGACGTCATTATCTTCGAGATGAGCCCACCCACCCAGTATTTTTGACAAGTTGTAGTTTCATTTTGGAATAGGTACCTCCAACTTCAGCGGGGCCGTAAATGAAATCCGTTATGAGCAGGGTTGTTTTTGAAGGTGCCCTGGGTTTGTTCTTGTGTTAATCTTGGAAAAAATAACAACTTTAGATATATTTGTTGTCTGTTTATTGGGTAGTGGTACCCTAAAGAGAGTAAATTTTTTAGAATTTTAAAAATAGCTTAAAATTAACTGTGCTCCTGACTGGTTTGGTTGATTGTGACATTTAATTGAGGTTTATTCAGAAAGATTATAAGATGTCCCACATTTTGATTTCAAAACAAGTTTGTTGCAAAAACGTTTGGGGGCTTTAAATGCAGATCCAAAAGTGTGCATTTTCCCCCAAATTGCTATGTTTTTCATTGTTTCTGAGGAGTCTAGTGTGGGCCTACAGTGTTACTTCACAGGAGTGGATGTATATCATACTTTAAATGGTGATTTTTAGCTGAAAAGGTTTAATTTTATGAAAGTTTAATCGTCACATTAAGACTAACTTCGGCCTAAAACGAATTTCATTTTCAATTTGGAGTTTAAACTGTGGTGTTTAGCAGAAGACCTTGAGGTTTTTTCTTTCTTTGTTTGTTTCAGGTCATGCATGATTCCCAGTTATTGATTTATTATTTTTGAGTCTAGGCCTAGTTCCTTTATCAATTTTTGGGATGTCACTCTCATATTCTTTAATTGATTTACATAATAATTTCATCCAGATCACGGATCATAAATTGCACTTAAACCCCCGAGTTCATCATGGTCATATATATAGCCTATCCTTTTTGTTGAGTGTAGGATAGGCTCATATGTTAGGCTAGCTAAGCTTGCAAGACTCACTAATAATGACTCCAAGTGAGTATGTATAGTTCATTTATTATTTGCATATCAATCTGGTTGGTGTTGTTGTCAGGTGATATACACCAATGGCAGTAGCGCATTTGCCGTAATTACACTGGCTAGAAATTGGTCTGTATTTGCCATGCTCCTGACTGGTTTGGCATGTTTTACGATTAAATATTATTCAAAAAATGTAAACGGAAATTCTACATCACATAGTCAAAAATCACTCTAGTTGTGAGCGTGATTACTCACATCGCATGGGAGAAATTAATAGTGTAATTTTTTCAGTTTTGTAACCTTTTTTTTTCTAAATAAAATTCATCCTGTTTTCAATCAATGATTAGCTTTAAAACACCGATGAACATAATTATTCAACCTTTAACTAAAAGTGTTGCAAAAATGACCATCATTTATACATTTCTTGACTATGAAATCATCATCAGCAAATGGCACGTTAAACCTCATTCATAAATCCGAGTGGGCGTGAATAGATACAGAAGGAAAAGGAAGGACTTTTCAGAGTTTAGGGATTGACTGATACCCAAACTTGTCATTATAATTTCTATTCTGTTCTTAAATTGGAAACCCAACAAGATCAATATTGACAAGTTTCTCTCCTTTATTATCTCCAAATCTGTTATTTAACTCAGGTGTTAAATGGGTATCCTTCTAGCTTTAACTAGGGTTCTTTATCATCATTGATAAACTTTAAACTTAATTCACAAATGTATCACATAACACAGGCCATGAAACACATTTCCTGAGGGTGCCTTCATCCTCTCACTTCCCATGCCCATGAATGGATAAATTCATGTTTTCTAGCTACCCTCACCCTCATATACTTTCAGCACTATCCATGACATCAACATTAAACTCTGGTTAAATATATCCTTAACAGATTGTTGAGCTGTTCTGAAGAGAACTTTTTCTTTTTCTTTGCTTTCCCATGATGGATGCCCCTAAACCCCCTTATATAATATCGCTAAAACAATCATTAACTGAAAGTTAAGCCTAATAACTCACATACCATTGCTTGTATACAATCTCTCTTATATTATTCATTATAGGAGTCTGTTAGTTTATCTATCTTACTAGAATTGCTTATGATTTGACCAATTCATACAATTATGTCATCAACTTAATTGTATTTCTTCACTCAGTTTTATCATGAGCTTTTTCCTCAGCATTTCTGTAGTATTTCTTTCTTTCAAACTCATTTTACCACTGTGTACAGCTTTAAACATATAACTTCAGCAGGACACAATAAACCTATTCACTGGAAAATGGCAAAAAGTATTCACAATCCCTGTGAAGATATTTATGCTTGAAAGAAATTACCTGGCTTATTTGAAAATACTTTCATTTTTGATTGGCATGTGTCAGTCATTTTTATATTAAAGGAGGAAAGTTTAGGAAACTTCTGAGTGGTTTTCACTCTGCAGTCAACTTTTAGTTTTTGAACAAAACCCTTCAGTTATGGACAAAACTTTCCAACCGCACAGAAAAACCAAAATTTGCCACCCTTGTATAAGCAATTGTTTAAATCTGTGCTTGGGGCTATTAAGTAAAATTCTTTTTATTTGTTTTGTTACAATTCCTTAATTTCTTTTTCCTGCTAGTTTCTGGTTTTCTACTTTTTTGTTATCAATTTTTTCCCTGTATTGTGACCTGAATGAAAATAACCACTAGCACACCAGAAAATGAGTACAATACATGAGACTTCCAGTAAATGTTCCAGAATAGTTAGGGAGAAAAACTTGATGCACAAAGTCAGCAGTGGTGGAAGCCATCTAAATGTGATGAGTGAAGTGACCACAGAGCAATTTTTAAGGTGGGGGAGGGAGAATGAAGGGGAAGGGGGGGGGAGGCAGAAGAAGTAAAAATGGCAAAAATCGAAAATAAAAGGCACCATCACATTCATATTTCAATGAATTGTTTGACAATATCGATTCAATTTTGAGAACATTTTGTCAATTTTTGAGAAATTTGACCAATCTTTAAAAAATTTGACCAGAATTTCAAATGATTTAAATTTATCAGCTTTTCCTTCAATTTCACCTTCATTTTCATAAAATTATAAACAATTTTAAGGAATTTTTTGACATTTTTGACATTTTCTATCTCAATTTTCAAGAAATTTCCTTCATTTTTAGGTAATTTAAGAAACTTTTTATCAATTTTCGGAAAAAATTTGACCATGATTTAAAATAAGTTTACCAAATTTTCCTTTAATTTTACCTTTATTTTCAAAAAATTTCTTCAATTTGAAGAAAATTGCCTTCATTTTTGGCAATTTTCTTCAATTTTTGAGAAATTTCCTTCATTTTAAAGCAATTTTGAGGATTTTGATGTGTATTTTCTACCCAAATTTCAAATAAATTGACCAAATCTCCCTTCAACTTGAACAATTGTTTCAATTATATGTTTATAATTTCCTAATTTTACCTGCCAACCGTGAAAACCGTTAAGGTGAAATCCTCTCAGGTCATACTATTTTTCATTTTCTTGCACAGCAAAAAAAGAGCGCTCCCCGCGGTCCCTAGAAGTGAGGTGGTGGGATGTATCACAAGAGGCAGAAATATGACAGTTTACTTGAAAACTGGACAATGATTTCCAAGTTCTTAACTTTTTGAAATTCACACAGCCTGACAATTAACATATATTTAATTACCATAAATATAAAATCCAATGTGATTGGTACTAAAAAGGGCCCGTACTTTCCAACGAATAGAAATGGATGAGAGAAAACATTTCATTTCCGCTTAGGTATCCCTTTATTTGAATTTTGGCGTAATCCTAGCACGCCCAAGTCGCGTGGACTGTACTATTGTGTGCAGAGGGTTTCCCATTGTTTGTGTATTGTAAACATGTAAACTTACAGCTCCTTTTGTTTGTTCTTTCAGCAATGTAGAAAATCTCCCACTTTGAAACGTAAGACTCCTCCTATTTATCCCCTTCACAGAAATACACGCACGATCTGCAATCAAATCAAAAATCAAAAGGTTTGATTAGCTTATGGTACCAATCATAGCTACAGACCGCTAGAAAGAGAGAAATTATTAACTTTATAGCAATTTCAATACACACAAAAAATTTCCTACAAAAAATTCCTGGAAAATGAACATTACCAAAGTCACATGTACTTGCAAAAGACACCCCACAGCAAGAATCGACTGAAAGTGAACTAATAAGCGCAAGCAAAACAGTTTCCTTTACCATTTTACAAAAAGGCTGTACAAATGAAACCTTTATAATTAAAAGTAAATTTCATCCCTTGGCGATCTTAAAGCAATCTTCATTGATTCTACCAAGTGTTGCACTCAGATATGCAGTGGCAACATTAGCTACATTTTTCAAATGTTTATACAAAGTGAATTTATTTTGAGTATTTAATTAAAAGAATATCCTTGCATTATTATCTTTATCATAACTTCTTTTGTTGTTAAATTCTCTGTCAATATGTATCACATCTTCATCAGTGCAAATAAAACAATCAAATCACTTGCTTTACAATCTAACTAATAACTACAACATTATGCAATACTATTCATCAGAATCAGCTAAAGCACACAACTTTATAGCTTTTTCATTTCCAGGCATCAATATTTAAATTTTCATACTAATTTGCAGTACATGAGAGGGTGACTTTGATATTTTCTTATGATTTGTTTTAAACATTTTTACCATATAATTCTTTAAAGATATGCAGCTAAATCTGACCTAATATTGGGAATTCACCTCACCATGAAATTCCAGCAGGAATAAACTTTCTCGTTATCTTTGGTGACTGAAATGTATTAGATGAGATATTCATACTTAACATATTTGAAAATTTGTCATTGTTGATCAGTACAACTCTGAAACTATAAGACCTATTTCCAAAATTCACTGATTGCTCCACCCATAAGGGAAGTCTTTCTCATAAGCAATTTAAGTCTAGCCATACATAGACAGTTAAAGAACAGTAGTTACATCTTGAAAAGTAAGCTCTCAATTGTTTGGAAAATGTTGAGAATTATAAAATACTAACTAACTGCATAACCCTCTTGTGAGATAAGATGCTTTGTTGGGTACAACAAGACCCGGGTATAACAAGACCCGGGTACAACAAGACCCGGGTACAACAAGACCCGGGTACAACAAGACCAATTTCCCTTCTGCAACACTTTCTTAACCAGACATCGCAAACGATACAAATCCTCTCACTGCTAATAATGAACACACTTTCCACCCTCTGCCATCCCACCTTCTGCCATTCAAACCTCTGACACACATGCCATCCAAACCTCTGTTCCACATGCCATCCCACCTTGTCCTACATCCCATGACACCCTGTCCCACAATCCATGGGATTCTGTACCACATCCCACCCTGCCCCACTTGTCATCCCACCCTGTCCCAAATGCAATCCCACCATCCCACATTGCATCCCATGCTGTCGCCCATGCCATCCCACCTTCATTCCAATTCCTACATCTACCAATCATTATGCCATCTTCCACCTAATGTTCTTTCCTCTTAACTCCTCACCTCTATCAACCCAACATGCCCCATTCACATACCATGCCCCATTCACATAACATGCCCCATTCACATACCATGTCCCATTCACATACCATGCCCCATTCACATATCAGCCCCATTCACATACCATGCCCCATTCACATACCAGCCCCATTCACATACTATGCCCCATTCACATACCATGCCCCATTCACATACCATGCCCCATTCACATACCAGCCCCATTCACATACCAGCCCCATTCACATACCAGCCCCATTCACATACCATGCCCCATTCACATAC
Organism: Chiridota heheva; assembly: GCA_020152595.1. Lineage (NCBI taxonomy): Eukaryota > Metazoa > Echinodermata > Holothuroidea > Apodida > Chiridotidae > Chiridota > Chiridota heheva. The sequence continues at coordinate 1,134,699 of JAIGNY010004447.1, read as the reverse complement.
CAGCCCCATTCACATACTATGCCCCATTCACATACCATGCCCCATTCACATACCATGCCCCATTCACATACCATGCCCCATTCACATACCATGCCCCATTCACATACCATGCCCCATTCACATACCAGCCCCATTCACATACCAGCCCCATTCACATACCATGCCCCATTCACAAACCAGCCCCATTCACATACCAGCCCCATTCACATACCATGCCCCATTCACATACCAGCCCCATTCACATACCAGCCCCATTCACATACCAGCCCCATTCACATACCAGCCCCATTCACATACCAGCCCCATTCACATACCATGCCCCATTCACATACCATGCCCCATTCACATACCAGCCCCAGTCACATACCATGCCCCATTCACATACCAGCCCCATTCACATACCAGCCCCATTCACATACCATGCCCCATTCACATACCAGCCCCATTCACATACCAGCCCCATTCACATACCAGCCCCATTCACATACCAGCCCCATTCACATACCATGCCCCATTCACATACCAGTCCCATTCACATATCAGCCCCATTCACATACCAGCCCCATTCACATACCATGTCCCATTCACATACCAGCCCCATTCACATACCAGCCCCATTCACATACCATGCCCCATTCACATACCAGCCCCATTCACATACCAGCCCCATTCACATACCATGCCCCATTCACATACCAGCCCCATTCACATACCAGCCCCATTCACATACCAGCCCCATTCACATACCATTTTCCTTCATCTAACACCCTCTATTCATCTCCCATCAGCTATTCACCTACCATCCTCCATTCACCAACTATCAACTAATACCCCAACCCACCCCTACCTTTTGCCATCCACTCAGCTACCAAATATACTCTTAACCAACTCTCATCATTCCGACATTCACTCACTTCATTGCACCACAGCCTTTCACCACCTCCCCTATCTCCCACCACCCCCACTATCTCCCACCACCCCCACTATCTCCCACCATCCCCACTAACTCATTTTATTTACATAAACATAAAAAAATTAAAACTGCCTATCCTTTTAAAAAGGGCTGTCATAGCACTTCATTTTTTTTGTATAGATACTAATAAAGAAAGCAGCTAGTAGTATATCTTAGGCAGGGGGCTCACCCTTAAAACAATATCATAGCCCCCTTCCCTAAAAAAAACAATGATTCTTCAACTTCTGCAATATTTTTATTAATTTTAAGGAAATCTTCATCAATTTTCAGGAAATCTTCTTCATTTTGGGGAAATTTCCTTCATTTTCATGAAATCAAAGGGCTTGAAGCTCTCTGAAAATCTCCTTCAATTTTCAGAAAATTTTCTTCATTATCTAGGAAAATTGTTTACTTTCCAGGAAAGCACTGTCAGTTTAAGAAATTTTCAGGAAGTGTTGCCAAAATCGAACAAAATTTCCAACAATTTTACGCATTTTCCTTCAATTTTATGTTAATAATTTCACACTTTCATGAAAATAAAGCATTTATACAACCGGGAAATAGAACCCTTTTCCCCTAACTTTAATCTATGCCTCTGTCCTCCCTAATCTGAAAACGGCCTTCAGTGTTATTTTTTCTTTTTCTTATTATTATCATTTTTTTGTAGGGGGGGGGGGGGGTTTAAAAAAGCTAGTCACGACCCTTAAAGAAAGAGAACATAAGTTATGTAGGTTTTAATTTATTCATTATAAAATAAAATAGATACAATGAATAAATAAGATCTACAACTTGGGTTCTCCTGAAATAAATTCTACACATGCCGAAATTGGCCGGTTAACAGTGTGTACGTGTAACCTGTTAACTTAGCTCTTAAAGTTTCAGAACTGCATCCGGTATAGTCAACATTCTGACTGTATTATACCCTATAGCCAATGCATGGCTGCTACTGCAAGTATTGCCTAGTATGTAGTGCCTACCGAGTGAGGTGTTTATCTCACTACATCCCGTGAGACTAGCCTCGTTCATTTCAAATAATATTAATCCCCTTCACAATCTAATTGTAACTTCTTCAAAAATATTTTGGTGTAATAAATATTTTCTATAATGTTTCTGAAACAGTGAAAATGTCTAAATAATACCATTCTTTATATCACTTTTTAGACCTGGCTATTAAAGGATTGGTTCGGTGGTCAAGCATGTCCATCTTATATGAAAGAGGACTTTAAAAGAAACAAAATGGTGAAGAAAGCATTCAAAAAATTTATTCCGTTAAGGTGATATTCACATTTAAAGTTTGGTATCATTTATGTAAAAACGACTGAAAACAGACTAGTTGTGACATCACAGCCTCAGATTCCTCAAAGTCTTTGAGTAATTAAAAAAAAAAGTTAATTTATTTTTTCACTATTTGAAATATTTTTCTTCAAACTTTCTTCAGAAATCAGTTTCAGATTCCTAGATTCAGTTTTATTACTTTTTTGACATATCCTATGGTTATTGAGCCAGAAAATTGCAGGACACAATATGATAGAATACATAAAGACTTTGAGAAATTTGAGGCTATGACATCACAGCTAGTCTGATTTCAGTCGTTTCTATACAAATGATACCAAACATAAAACGTGAACATCTCCTTAATGGAATAAGATTTTGAATGCTTTCTTTACCATTTTGTTTCTTTTGAAGTCCACTCTTATATAACATAGACTTGCTTTACCATTAAACTAATCCTTTAAAATATTGGATTGCACCGAAACTTTTCGTCTACATTCCTCAACGTTGCCAATTTACGTGACTTTTGCGAATAAAAACAACGTCATAAATTTCTATAATTACTATTGCTGAAATTGATTGTAGCATAGTAAGCATTACAATACAACCTTCAATAAATAGCACCCAATTTAAAGTCCATGCATATTTTCTTCATAAAATAAAATTTAAAACATACTTCTCAATCAAAAGATGGTGGATTTTATGCATGGAGTTTATAATACTAGACCTGTCGTGTCCTGAGGGCCACAACAGAAAAACAAGCTCAACTTTTTTCCCCTTGTAAACCAGAGAGGGCTGATCTATGCCCTCCTTTATTTACCCTTTCTTTGACCAAGATAACATTGTAACTCTTAGATGGAAATAACACAGACATTTTTCTTGCTAGTCAAATAAAGATAAAGTTCTCTTCCTGCATGTCACAGAGAGCCTTCACCCCTGAGAAATGCTTAACAATCAAATAATCTGACGTATCTTTGTGCTAACTTACACATCTCTGGTTTTCTTTCTCAGAAATTGAAAAAATGGTTTGATTTATAGAATGCTGTCATGTGTGACACCTTTGTCTTCCTTTGTCGCTGTGTGCATACAAAATTGTTGGTGCAAAGGAGGTTTAGATCATGAAGGCCAGCAAGATAATACTGGACTTTGATGAATTACAAGTTCCTGTTTAAAAGATCACAAAATTCAAAGCAAAATGTCACCATACATCTTACTTAGATTCCTGAAAAGGGTAAACTGCTATTTCTATCATTTGAATTATTCACTGCAAAAGTTAAACAATAAATCAGTCACATCATTCACCCAGCTTTGATTTCTAGAAAAAAGGAAACATTTCAACATTTAGAAAATTGCAGGAAATGTGTGTGTGTGTGTGTGGAGGGGATGGGGGTGGGAGAAGAAGGTGGGAGAAGGGGTGGGAGAAGGGGTGAAAGAAGGTGTGGGAGAAGGGAGGTGGGAGAAGGTGTGGTGTGGGAGAAGGGAGGTGGGAGAAAGGGGTGGGAGAAGGAGGTGGGAGTAGGGGTGGGAGTAGGGGTGGGATAAGGGGAATGAGAGAAGGAGGAATGGGAGAAGGGAGGTGGGAGAAGGGGAATGGGAGAAGGGGGAATGGGAGTAGGGGAATGGGAGAAGGGGGAATAGGGGAATGGGAGTAGGGGGAATGGGAGAAGGGGAATGGGAGAAGGGGAAATGGGAGAAGGGAATGGGAGAAGGGGGAATGGGAGAAGGGGAATGGGAGAAGGGAATGGGAGAAGGGGAATGGGAGAAGGGGAATGGGAGGAGGGGAATGAGAGAAGAGGAATGGGAGAAGGGGGAATGGGAGAAGGGGGAATGGGAGAAGGGGGAATGGGAGAAGGGGGAATGGGAGAAGGGGGGAATGGGAGAAGGGGAATGGGAGAAGGGGGGAATGGGAGAAGGGGGGAATGGGAGAAGGGAGAGGGTCCAATTAACCAAGTCATACCTACAACTCCCTCCCCATTTACCACAAATCACAAGTATTTGTCATGCTAGTGGCTCATACAAATTTCATGAATACCTGAAACAGAACATATGTAAGAAACAATGCACTAAGTGGGCCTTAGCACTCCATTATCATATTAAAGGGTGATACAAGTAATATAGGGGGTGGGAAGGAAAGACATCCTGTAGACCAGAGTATGATTTAAATACTTTCGGTCACCTAAGACCTTAAACTTCACCCCTGGCCCACACTACGAATGCTGCAATAGTTCCATCCTTACAAAAGAGATATATTCTATCAAGCCTCAAACAGATGCAGAAAAGTTCCTTCGCCTCATCTGCTGAACCACCTTTATGATTGATCACCAGGCACTTGGGACGCTACCCCATAATACTGCCCCTTATATCTTCTGCTTCCAGAGGACCTAGCACTTCAAATCCAAAGACACTTATGCTTCTTTAATTTATGGACTTGAAAACCCCTTTCAAACTTGACCTTTGTAAGACCCTTCTCATCAAAGTCTGTTTAAGACTGAGGAATCAATCACGGCTGTCAATTCATCCTGACCTTTCCAATGTCCTTATTTTATGACAGACATAAAGACCTCAACATTCCTGAGTTAACTACCTATAGCATCTAGGCTACAAATACTTCTGAGGGGCCCAGCCAAGTCCTCAATAGCGCAATAAATTACTTAGGGGTGCCATATATTACAGTGAAGGCATATCCCACTTGTTTACAAACATCCATTTAAGTACCATGAAATATATACAGAAATAAATGTTTATTTTTAGCTTATATACTTATGACGTAGGTTCAGTGATTCAAGTAAGAGAAAAATGGTTATGGCAACAGAAAGTAATCAGAAAACAATGTGACACTGATGCCAACAAGGGCCAACTGGTGGTCAGAAAAACATTATGTGGAAGATAACAAGAGCCAACCAGTGGACAGTAATACAAAAGGTGAAAGGCAATGAGGGCCTGGTCAGATAAACATTATGTGGAAGGTAACAAAAGGCAAGCTGTTGGCAGGAATACAAAAGGTGAAAGGCAATGAGGGCCTGGTCAGAAAAACATTATGTGTAAGGTAACAAAAGGCAACCAGTGGGCAGGAATACAAAACGTGAAAGGCAATGAGGGCCTGGTCAGAAAAACATTATGTGGAAGATAACAAGAGCCAACCAGTGGACAGTAATACAAAAGGTGAAAGGCAATGAGGGCCTGGTCAGAAAAACATTATGTGGAAGATAACAAGAGCCAACCAGTGGACAGTAATACAAAAGGTGAAAGGCAATGAGGGCCTGGTCAGAAAAACATTATGTGGAAGGTAACAAAAGGCAACCGGTAGTCTGTAGAGAAAAATGTGAAAGGCAACAGGGGCCACCTGGTGGTCAAAAAACAGACTCAAAAATACATGATGTGGACAGCAACAAGAGCCAGATAAGTGGGTCCGTTACAGCTGTATAACAATTTCCTGTCAAAAAAATTGGAAAAGCATGAAGGAGAGAAATCAGAATCAATGCACTTAAGAAGAATGAACCCATATATAATAAATTAGTTCTTAGTTCAGAAAATAGCTCCAGATCTCAGATGTACTACCTACATGAAAATTCAGTCTACTGGATTATCATACTTAAGAACCCATCTTTTTTATTTCAATCATTCTGGAAATATTTTCCAGCTTTTAGATATAAACCTTCTGCTTTATATTCATGCAACTTCAAATCTTTCAGTAATAAACTTTTTAATAGCCGGTAACATATGACCAGTAAAACACAATTACAGGATGGAATAAACCCTTTACATGTCAAATGTTCAACAGTCACTAATCACACCTGCCAATCAAACTTTTAAATGACATCATCACAAATTTATCTTGGCAAATAGTATCCACTGAGATCCATTACTCTCTGATTTCTTAAACAAAGGAAACTCTTCATAAATCAGCTTGCCACAATTAGTAACATACGTCAAAAATAGCAGATTCCAGCTTGGCATTCCCGTCTATTAATAATATACATACCATGGCTAGCAAAATATCTTTGTTAGTGGAGGATGATTAGTATCTTGATCAGAACTGAAGCTCCGCTGAATAGTTATCTTCAGCTTCATCTCAATTGAAAATAGCCTCTTACCAAAACAAGTCTTTCCAATATATAAGCAGATATCTCTGTGGTAACAGCCAATTTAAATATTTGAAATAATCAGAATCACTTTTAAATATTCAATATAATCATGATGAATATTCAATGGGAGACACTTATGAAACAATGACTATTTATAATCAGGTAATCAGTTTGGATTAAATGTTTTCTGAGAGCACATGGTGAGTACTTTAAGCAATCATGAAAAGATGCAAAGGTACTTCAATATTCATTGAACTTTCTCAAACGATCCTAAATTCTTGCTTCTCTAACATTGTTTAAGTCTGACAAAAACATATTGTAAAGCAATCAACTTCATGATGTATAGAATTTGAGTAATAATATTCATGCTGATAAAATGATGAGAAAAAAGTCCTTTTAGCATAATTCAAGTGCAGAGAATCATTATTTATGCATCTTTTTCTTTTGATGCAGATTTTTGAAAATCATATTAAAAAATGTTCAGGTATTTTCAGGACACAAAGTACTCTCATACTTGAAGAACCAGAACCAAAAGGTTTTGTGGTTCCTATGGGTTTTTTTTTCTTCTTTCATAAACTGATTGATTTGCCAAATTTGTACTTACTGTCATGTCATTGCATATCATAGAAATATTTGTTCCATGATATTTATTCATAAACCACACCCACCATACAGATCAATCAAAATGGTGACAACCTTAGCAATTTGCACAATAACTAACAACATTATCAAAGCAAGTATGATGCAAAAACATTTGCTCATTTATCCTATTGCAAGAATTTGTCAGTAAGCCCCGCCTACTCTTTTATTTTCACTACCACAACATTAGAACATATCATAACCCATCTGTTTGTTCGATGAGGGCATAATGGCACCATGACAGCGAGGGTCAAATTGTGCCTGAGAGGTTAGATCATTGCAGAGGTATAAAGAAAAGAAAACAGGGGGAGATTGAGAGAAACACAGGAACTAAAAGCTAGAAAGCTGGGATCGAAAGAGGAGAGTACATGGGCAAAAAAAAAAAAAAAAAGTAGAGAGAGGGGGGTTGAAGAGGAAGACTAAATATCGTTGTAGAAGAAAGCATGATAAAGGAAGGAGATAATTTTACCCGGAGGATTTTTCTGCAAGAGCTTGGCTACGAAGAGTGGTCACAAACAAGGGAAACGATAAGCGCTTTGATGTCAGAAAGGGGTTTGGGAAAGGGGTTGGGGGAGGGCAGCTTAGCGGCTGCATCAGCTCTGTCATTGCCAGGGATGCCAAGATGGCTGGGTATCTAGAAGAAAAGAATACTTTTTCTAAGGGGGAGGGGGTGAAAGGAGTTTACGGAGGAGGTGGAATGTGAGGTTATCCCATTTAAGATTGAAAATAGAAGTAAAGACAGCCTTGGAGTCGAAGAAGATGGCAAGGTGACTGACAGAAAGTACTCAATAAAGTTGAGGGCGAGGAGGATGGCCTTGGCCTCGGCCGAAAAGATGGACGAGTAGTCGGGAAGCCTGCTACTGAGGGTGATGTCTTGGATGATGGCAGCAACAGCTGTCTTGTCGCCTTCCTTGGAGCCATCAGTATAGATGGAAGTGTAGTTTAAGAGTTGGTCTTTGATGTGGTTGTGTAAGTTAATGAAGAGGTTAGGGTGGGTTTGAGTTTTGTGATGAGTTAAGAGGCCCAGGTGAATAGAAGGGAGGGGTGGCCCAGGGTAGAAAGTGGGCCAGGAGGTACCAAGAGTGGCAGGGTTGATGCCGAGATGAAGGTCTGGTTTGATGCATAAGCCGAAGGGAGAGGATAGGGTTTTAGTCCAATCAAAGAGGGTGGAGAAATTGGGGTACCTAATGAGGTTGCAAACAGGGTTTTGGGTGTTGGTGAGTGCTCTAAAAGCATAAGAGAGGCTAAGCTTTCTACACCTTAGCAGAAAGTGGGTTTCGTTGGCTTCAAAGTGAAGGCTGGTGATGGAGGTCCTGTAGGCACCCAGACAAAGCCTGAGGGCTTCAATTTGGATGGTGTTGATGTGGTTGAGGTAAGAGTTGTGAGCGACACAGTAGACAATATTGTTGTAGTCGAGCTTGGCACGAATGGTGAGCCTAAAGATTTTGAGGAGAGCATAGGGGTTCGCACCCCAAGTGGTGTTGGAAAGGAGGCGGAGAATGTTAAGGGAGCTGTTGCATTTCTGTTTCAAGTTAGTGATGTGTTGCTTGTAGGAGAGCTTGGAGTCTTAAATTAAACCCAGGAACTTAGTGTGGTCAACTTTAGGGATGCGATTGCCATTAAGCACGAGGTTTGGGTTGGGGTAGAGATTGTTGAAATGACAGAAGTGCATGCAGACTGTCTTGTCTTAGAAGAATTTTAAACCGTTATTGTTGCACCAGTCTTGTAGTTGGTTGATGCTAACTTGAATCTTATTTTTGACAAAAGGAAAGCTAGGGGAGGAGTAGAAGATGGTGAAGTCATGATGGTGCAGGAGGCACTGTCATGGTTCGGACTCCACAGTTGCAGAAGTTTTTCCCATGGCCATACCTCTGGCACTTACGGCAACGGAGGGGATTGGGAATGAAAGGGGTGACTGGGACTCTCAGGTAGCCAGCAGTGATGTGGGAGGAAAGAGTTGGTGTGGCAAAAGTCAGGAAGATGGTATTGGTGGGTATTTCGGCACTGTTTCTCTTGAGAATGAGATAATGGGCTTCAGTAACGTGTTGGCTAGCAAATTCCTAAACGAGGTCTTTGTTGGTCAAGTAGTAGGCAAGGTCTCTGTTTGTGATGATGCCTTTGCTGGAGTTCAGGGAATGGTGAGGGGTGACTGTAACGTCAATACCAGTATTAGCTAAGGTTTTAATGGTGAGGTGGCTTGAGTGTCCCTGGTGCAGTGCACCAGAAAATCGCCGGATCTGAGGGTAGAAACCTGGGGGAGGGTACCAACAAGGCCGTGGAGTGCCTTGTGTATGAGGAAAGAAGAAACTCTTTTGAAACTGTCTGGTTTATTGAAGGCCTGAATGATTAAAATTTTGGGGATTGGGGCTGAAGAATGGTCAATGGAGGTAGCAGGTGGGTCACGGGGAGGGAAGGGAGGGTCAAAGTCAAGGCAGAAGCGTTCGATGGAAAAAAAATAAAACCCAAGGGCCGAGAGACCAGAGGCAACTAGAAAAAAATAATTGTGGAACCATTGTACAGGGATCAATAATTGCGTGAAAGCCTGGTCACAACGGGAGGGAAAAAACAAAAAGAACAGTCTCACCGAAAGCAGATACCCATCCACAGAGAGAGAATCTCGGAAAATGAAGATACAAAACAATGAAAAGTTTGAGAGAACAGAATAGAACACGTTGCTCTCAACACGTAGCAATCACCAATCGACTATCTGTGTACCTGATATAGCATAAATCTGATGTATCGTTCATGTTTACATCATTTAGCACTTTCACATTAAGCCATGCCCACCATGCATATTAATGACATCTGCTGATAGCATAAGAATGTACACAATAATCAACAAAATTATTATGCCCAATATGATGCATGTGATAGCACCAGGAACCTATGCGGTCATGATGAGTTTGACTCCCAAAAAATGCCTTCTTAACCAGCAGAATTTATTTAAAAAATCTTCGTTCTTCATTTTAAAGTTCTTCGTTTTGGAGATTTTTAAATCGTCAAACAGAGGGCTTTTATGAAAGGACAAGCTGTGCCAATATTGTCCGAGTTATTCTCAGAGATTATTTCCCAGCCATCAGAAGAATATATTCTTAAATTCTTTCTTCTTCGTATTGGGGAGTTTTTTGAAATCTTCGTTCTTCGTTTTGTCGTTCTTCGTTTTGTCGTTCTTCGTTTAGTCGTTCTTCGTTTTGTCGTTCTTAGTTTTGTCGTTCTTAGTTTTGTCTTTCTTAGTTTTGTCTTTCTTAGTTTTGTCGTTCTTAGTTTTGTCTTTCTTCGTTTTGTCGTTCTTCGTTTTGTCGTTCTTCGTTTTGTCGTTCTTCGTTTTGTCGTTCTTAGTTTTGTCGTTCTTAGTTTTGTCGTTCTTAGTTTTGTCGTTCTTAGTTTTGTCGTTCTTCGTTTTGTCGTTCTTAGTTTTGTCGTTCTTCGTTTTGTCTTTCTTCGTTTTGTCGTTCTTCGTTTTGTCGTTCTTCGTTTTGTCGTTCTTCGTTTTTTCGTTCTTCGTTTTTTCGTTCTTCGTTCTTCGTTTTGTCGTTCTTCGTTTTGTCGTTTTTCGTTTTGTCGTTCTTCGTTTTGTCGTTCTTCGTTTTGGGCAAACCCATAATCCAGCAGATGTTGCCTGCAGTCCCTGAAGTAGATGCTCACTCACTTAAGCTGTTGCAACACATTTTACCTGTGTGCTCCTATGAGAAATGCATTGTCTCACACTATCATCTTGTTTCTGCCAGTGCCTTCATATCTGCCTGATTAAAAGTGTGATAAACTCTTGGATCAGATAACAATAGTGCCAGGTAGGAAAGGTATTTGCCCAGCAGGTGAGCAACACACCTGGACAACTCCTACCTCAGGTGTTTTCATTGGAAAATGAAATTAGGATGTATTGCATCAGCAGGTGAAGTCAGTCATTAAGATTGGGCACAAATTGTTTGGAATCCTTGAGAAATGACTGGGAAGCTTGGAGAGTTTGATTGAAGTTTGACTTGTTTTTCCTTTTTATATCGCCTAGAAACTATGGAAATATCAAATGACAAATGAACAAAGGCCTTCCACTTGTTTTTTTACATGGTAAAACCTAAGACCACTGTGTTAAAGGTATATACTGAAATTCCTCATGAGTTAAGAATAGCCAGAATATTTTACCTGCTGGATATCAAGAGACATGTAGTCACCCAATGAGAGAGATTTCCCCCCTCTTTTGTTTATGCTAGTAATACAATTTATTTTACAGGATAAGCCACAAATTAATTACTGTCCTTGTACCTTAATTGGTCCTTAAATTCCCAAAAATTATTACATTTTACAACAAGAAATTAGCACAGAGGGCAGTCTTGGAGATTCTTAGAAGAAGAGGATAAAACATCTCTAACAAGTATGGGCAGTTAAAAAAAAACCTGAAATTAAAAAAGTTACTAATTAGTCAATTTTTAACAGATTTTAACTTACTGGAGAATCCATTGTTTTTAAAAGTCACTGCAAATGTTACTTCTCTGCCTACCACTTTGTGGCTGAGGCAAGCATTTGCACTGTACCATACCAAAGAGCTGTGTGGAAGCTCTTTGACCATACTTACCAATATGCTATGTCAATTCAAGACAAGTTTGTTAATACCTCCCTCAAATTTGTTCCTAATCTATTCTCCTTTCTCTTGTTCTTTCCTTAGCATTTCTTTACTGACAAGGCAACTTTCATACTTCAAAATTTGGGGAGTCCCCTGCAATCTACGACCCGCTCCTTCCCCAGCCTTCTCATCATTAAGTGTACAAAATGTGAAGATGTTAGATTAGATATATATGAATAACTACATTCCAAAAGTTGGAGGGAATGCTGAATCCTTAGAAGTACAGAACATAAAATGTTAATACAGACCAACCCCATATTTGTTACTTACTTTATTGCATATTAATATCACAAGGTTGACTAATTCCATTCATTTATGATGTTTGATGCAACCCAAGCAATATTATTTTTATACCAATAGTTGTTATTTCAAGCACCAATTTAGAGAGAATTCTTAACAACAAAAGTGATAAAACCCCCTATGACAGGAGTGGGGAATGGCAGTGAAGACATAATAAATGCAGTCAAATAGATGTTCACATTTTTGTTATGTTGACTTTCTAGGTGTTACCATCCTGTTTGCGTCATAAATTCTGCATAGTATCGAACATGATGGGGTGGTAGGGTAAGAACCTCCCAAAAACTTTGGGCATTTTACTTGCTTTCAGTGCTATGACAAGGAATCATGAAAACGAAGGCCAACCATGTTATTGAAATATCTCATTGACACCTAATGTGTGAGCTGCATGATAAAACACTCTTAAGTTGTGATAATGACTTTGAAAGGAAATTCTTGATTGGTTTAAATAATACAATTTGACATTTTTAACATTGTATTAAAAATTGAACTTATTTTTAACTTTTCAAAATCATTCAAATTTCTACTATTTCATTATTTTTGCCTGACTTCATCAAGATCTATCTATTCATGACAAGTTTCGGCTGAAGATGAAAGGGCTAGAGACCTTGAAATCACAGCAAGTATCAACCACACCCCACGGGCAAGCAGTGCGCAGTAATATATATTTTTCCTTGGAGAAGATGAGATGCACAAATTAATGAAGTGACCAAGGTTAGCCTAAGGATTGTGAAAACTTCAGAAGACAAGATGTAAAAAATGCAAAAGATGCAAAAGAAACAGAAAATAACATTTTGTTTTAAGTGAAAGCTAGGCTTTAGCTTTTTGGTTCAAAAATAGTAAATATCCTTTTGCTATTTTGGGTTAGAGTTGTTAAGAAACCAGAATGTTAATTGAAGCATTAAATCATTTGTGACTGGCGAGATAAACACTTGAACTTTCGTGGACTAACATATTCTCTAGGTAAAAAAGATTCACCTGACTGCCCACCCGTTTAAAAGTAAAGTTCCAAAACAAAGTATTTGCTACACATTCATGACTATCATCTCATGTAAACCTGTTGCAACTAATTTATATCAAATAACATTGCAGTTTCAAATGGAATCTTTTAATTTTATTTTGTAACAAATTTGTATTATCTTACTCTTCCCTCCTTAGTAGTTTTGGTCAATCTTAAAAAGGGTCAGTGCTCTTTACTTTTGCCTCCATGCCAACATTAAAAATATTATGCCCCAACATTGCTACTCGCAGCTCCCTCACTGAATATTTCTAATATAGTGTATATGCTCTTAAACTATTCCCGAAATAAACTCTGTACGTTTGTATGTACAGTGCATGAATAAGTGTACAGTGCATGAATAAGTGTACAACGTATGTCTGGAGTGTGGGGGCAGTGATGCCTGAATTTTTGGTGGCCTTGAGATTTTCGATTTCCCAACATATTGAAAATCAGAACATCGCTGATGTAAGGGCACAAATCTTTCATGTCAGCCATTCCCTTGCCCCAGCCACTCAAGTGAAGTCACTGAGTTTTGCACCCTTTGCCATTTTCGTATGCAGGATTCCCTGCATGGTAGGTACAGAAAAGTAAAATAGAAACACGCAAACCCTGCCAAATAAAATAAACCTGCACCCATTTTTAGGGTTCTGTACACTAGACATTCCAACATGATACAGGGGAAAAGAAGGTACACTTGTCATATATGCTTAAATTTATGTAGAAGTAACTTATAATTAATACGTTAAATAACTTTAATATCATCACCAGTTAGCAGCATGGAAGTTTCATGTTTGAAATTATATACAGTTGATTTCCTAAGGCAGCGGTCAAACGGCATCTTCACATACCTCCCTGAAGCGTTCACCTTTTTCAATTTTTTAAAGGACAAAATTCACATACCTGCAATAGTCTTTAGGCAAAGATTCTCCTCAGCCAATAAATTTTCAGGTCAAGATTCACCATGGCAAACAAATTTGGGTCAAGATTCACCTCGGCCAATTTTTTTAGGTAAAGATTTATCATAGAGAAAATATGTTTTTTGATTATTTTTTTGTTATCATACTTGCAAACAGTCAGTATACATGTAGTATCATAATTTTACTATTTTGTTATTCCCTGTTATCTTTTTGTATGAAACATGGTTGCACTAGGGAATTTATGACTGCAATATGAATAAAAGTGTGCCAGGAGTGATACAAATTGTTGAAAAACACATTTTCCTGGTTTTGAAAAAGAATAAATATCAACAAATCATGTTTTTTATCTTCGGGCGTAACCTTTCATGTAAAAACAACTTATTGTAACAAAATTCAAGTCAATTTAGGCAAGTCAGTCATCACTTGATCATTCATAAACATTTATTTATATTTAACTCACGATGTAAGAAAGACCCCAACTTTGGGCAGTTTTTAGATACTAAATGAAAGAGTGTATCTGCACAAGTTGTCATGTAGAGAAAGAAGGTTAGACCACACATATTAGTCATTCAATACTCAAACCCTGAAATAAAAGTACAATCTCGCTCTTGCATTTTGATTCCACAAGCAAGTGCACACATAAACATCAACATTACATACTGAGACAATTCCAACTAATTAGGCCCTACTACGTTCTAACAGCTACACTACTAGGTCCAAGTGAAGAATACACGTGGTATAAAATCCCTCTCAAATTGCTTCAAAATCACCTCAGGTCAATAAAATTGGGAACATTGGGAGTTCCATCTTTATTTCTTTGCATTAAAATTTCCTCTAAAATAAGTATAAGTGCTGTCTGGATTCGCAATATAAAGGATCGAATGTTATGCGATTGATTCGTAAGATGGCAAAATTTGCAAGCTGTACATATAACATACGGTCAACTTAACTAGTAATAGTAATCACTGTATGTTCGTAGTACAAAAACGTTACTACAACACATTCATAGCATAGAATTCGCAGAGGTCCCAGATTAGCTTCTGGTGGAACACTATATTAATGCAATGCGCTAGCAAGAATGAAGTGTCCTTCATACAGAAATTAGTAAGTTATTATTATTTTTCAGTTCAACGTTGATACAAAGATAAATGTTTTCAATGCATTTTCATCATTAAGATTGGGATTTTTGACAAGGATTCATCCACACTGCAAAAGTTTTTAGGCAAAGATTGACCTGACTAAGAAAAAAATCAGGTGAAAATTCACACCACCAAAAAATAATTTAGGTCAAAATTCACCCAGGCTGCAAATTTTTGACCTGAAGATTTGGCGATGGAATGACGACGACGAATCTTGAACGAGCCTTGAGGGATGTATGTGAAGATGCCGTTTGACTGTTGCACTAATAGCGTGAACCGTATTAATTTATGCCACATCAACTGGCATGTTCTATCTTTAGTTATGATTTTTCTTAAGAGCCATTAAAGAATTATACTCCAAAACTAAAGTTTATCTAATAACTGCAAGAGCTCTGGCATGAAAGATGAATTTATAGCTCTATGCGCATCATAAGGTAATTGCCCTCGAGAGAACATGCCTTAATCTGACAATGCGAGTAAAATAAGTTGATTTACCGCAGCCAATATGATCCAGAGCAATAGAACATTAGGTTGCCTCATCAGAAAGAAATTGAATATTGGTCTAAAGAAAGTCTTAAATGGTGATATGATTTGAATGTCCCAAAGAGAGGTCAGGTCACTTTTAGACAAAAGTCCACATCCATAACAGACATTATTGCAAAATTAATATAACTCTCCTTAAATGAAAAAAGTCTTAAATAAAAACAGCCAGCTAGTTAATATAGCGTAACATAACAAGATTACAGGTTAAGAAGGTTAGTCACCCCGTAAAAAGCCCAAACTAACACCACCACCACCACCACAAAAAAAAAAAAAAAAAAAAATCAAAGACGCCTAGGGTTAGTAAAGAACTTATCAATGTTGGCTTTGAAATTGTGAACAGAATTGGAGCTAACTACCTACTCAGGCAAACCATTCCACTCATTAACAACTCTTTGCAAAAAGTTAAAATGCTGAATATCTATCCGTGAGATAGTTAGGATTGATCAATCACAATTTATTCTTAAATGGAAAATTCAAAGGGACCACAGATTCTAAGATGATTTACAGTATTCCAAATTTACTGGTCATGGTAATTATAAGAAATCATTAACTGTTGTTTGCAAATCTTTAGTAAGTGAAAAATAATTTGTATGTCACTATTTGGTATTTGTGCATCTGCTGAATAATGAACATGGGCCACTTCATATAAAGCTGGAAATATAAAGCAATGCCAAATGTTTGATGATGATGCTGAATGCATGATGATTATGCTGAATACATGATGCCCAATGCATGAAGATCATAATGCTGAATGCATGATGATGCGGAATGCATGATGATGCTGAATGCATGATGATACTGAATGCATGATGATAATGCTGAATACATAATGATGATGCTGAATGCATGAAGATCATGATGCAAAATGCATGATGACAATGTTGCTGAATACATGATGATGCTGAACACATGATGATGAATACATGTTGAATATATGATGATGCTGAATACATGATGCTGAATACAAGATGATGCTGAATACATGATGATACTGAATACATGATGATATGATAAAGAATGCATGATGATGCTGAATGCATGATGATGCTGAATGCATGATGATGCTGAATGCATGATGATGCTGAATGCATGATGATGTGATGATGACCATGCATGATGATGGTGACTATGCTAAATGCATGTTGACTATGTTGAATGATGGTGAAATGGAGGATGATGACCCCAATAAATAATGGTGATGCCAGATGGATGATGGTGACGTCAGATGAATGATGGTGATGCCAGATGAATGATGGTGATGCCAGATGAATGATAGTGATGCCAAATGAATGATGGTGATGCCAAATGGATGATGGTGATGCCAGATGGATGATGGTGATGCCAGATGGATGATTGTGATGCCAAATGGACGATGGTGCCGCCAAATGAATGATGGTGATGCCAGATGGATGATGGTGATGCCAAATGGATGGTGATGCCAAATGAATGATGGTGATGCCAGATGGATGATGGTGATGCCAGATGGATGATAATTATGCCAAATGGATGGTGGCGCCAAATGGATGATTGTGATGCGAAATGGATGATGGTGACACCAGATGGATGATGGTGATGCCAGATGGATAATGGTGACGCCAAATGGATGGTGATGCCAAATGAATGATGGTGATGCCAGATGGATGATGGTGATGCCAGATGG
Organism: Chiridota heheva; assembly: GCA_020152595.1. Lineage (NCBI taxonomy): Eukaryota > Metazoa > Echinodermata > Holothuroidea > Apodida > Chiridotidae > Chiridota > Chiridota heheva. Next base: position 1,117,577 of record JAIGNY010004447.1, on the reverse strand, counting down.
ATGATAGTTATGCCAAATGGATGGTGGCGCCAAATGGATGATTGTGATGCGAAATGGATGATGGTGACACCAGATGGATGATGGTGACACCAGATGGATGATGGTGATGCCAAATGGATGATGGTGACGCCAAATGGATGCTGGTGACACCAGATGGATGATGATGTACTGAATGGATGGTGATGGTAATACCAAATAGAGGACAATGGTCTTAAATGGATGATGAGCAATTACAATACAAAATCTTGGTACAAAACCATGCTTTAACTATTACCTTCAATGTAAGTCTTTATTTTATAAGATTACTTTAATAATCAAATGTTTTTTTATTAATTGATAAATGAACAGCAAAATTCTAACACAATCTGTAAAAAATGTTTACATTCTGCAGAGGTACAAAATCTATTCTAAGAGCAAGCTGCCTTTTCCTGGAAACTAAGACAATTTGATCAAAAACAAAATCAGCAGGATTTGGGACATGAGCCGAATATATGATAATACCCACATCTGTTGAATTTGCAACCTGCTCACTTTCAATCATGTAATGAAAAGGCAAAATTTGCATGAAGTTTAGAAAGAATTGGTAACCAAAAACTTCATACACACACTACTAATCCCAAATGGGAAGATAAATTAAATTGCTTTCTGACTAATTTACTTCTTTGTAAATAACAACGTCCCCATTAACCCATGAAAAATGCAATTTAAATGAAGAAATGCATAAATGTTTTAAAATTCTATCTGCAAGATTAAGATGCAAATGGATGCCTGAGCCTGGGGCTATGCTAAGACGATAAGTATAAGAATATATATAGGACAGGTTGAGCACAGGACTGGATCCAATAAAATGATGCAAACTATAAGGATATTAAGACGGGTAAAGATTGAACTGTTTATTCAATAAAGTGGAGAACAGGAAGATACATTGCTAGACATTACTCGTTGACTGAAATCTAAATGCTTTGCACAAATGTGTGATTCAATCTTTATCATGGAAGAAACATTGTATTTATACCTTCAGCTTTGTACTTCTATTTTACTGATGGTCTTTAAGATTTCTGCTAAGGACTCTTGATAATTTGCTTGAAACAACTGAGACAGTTTAGCAGTAATGAGTTGATTAATTAGTTTGACCAGGGAGTTGTTAAGACTTGATGGGGAGAGCAAGGTACACAATGAGTCAAGGCTTGGGGGCCATATCCACCCATCTTTCACACAAGTTTTTTTACATCTCACCCCTATACCCAGTGTTGGTTGAATTTTTTTTTATACCCTCCCGCATGAAATTAGCTTGGGGGGTTAGAAGTTTTTACCTTCTGTTTTTCCAACTCAATTTCCAACTTGATAAGTGAATTAAACCAAAATTTCTAGAATTATCAAAAAATGTGAGAGGTCAAGCTGGGCGAAAGATGTTTGTCACAAATTCTTAACATAAACACAAGTATCAGAGCTACCTTTGAAAACATTTATCCCCAAAAATATGAAAGAAAATAGAAAACAAAATATCATAACAGGAATAAAAGAATACTTTCCGTCAAACAAAATTCACTAGAATATGAATATTCATAACTCATCTCCATTCAAATATTCGTTGATGTCTCAGTACAAGGCATTTGTAGTTTATAGTGGCATGCTCTCTGTAAGTCAACATTCTGAGGGTATTGACCTACAACACATTGTTGCCTTATCATTTCAATCTGTAGCTATCTAATCAGGTGACTTCTAGTCCACTCTCCATTACCAAGACCCAATTAACAATTCATGAGATCCTCTGGGTATTTTCTAATTTCTTTTCCAAAGCTTAGAAACTTTTATATCTATCCTTCTCACATCATACCTTGTCACGCAATGATTACCATAAATTACATAAAGTCATCCAGCAATGCTGGAGAAGTCTGATGATAGATAGGACGCTTGAAGGACAAGACAGCACTACACCCACGTGGTGCGAAGACCGTACTATCTTGAGATACATCAGACCCAGAGGCTACGGAATCATGTAAGCCTTGCAAGAAGCCCCCTGGATAGGTTCAGTGCCCTTGTTTCAGAACACCCCATATGACATGACCTTTTTCGATCACATTTATGTATGAGTGGCGTTTAACATTTAGAAATCTAGACGATTAGTTTTGTTACAAAGTTCGGATGTATAATAGGTTTTGCATATCAAATGTCAAGTTTCCCTTTTAAGAAAGTGCTCAAGCATTCATTAACGATCTATGGAAAGCTAGCAACAACTTAAGTAGAAGAAACTAGGCTATTACCCATGAAAATAGGCTATAACCCATGAAAATAGGCTATAACCCAGGAAAATAGGCTATAACCTAGGAAAATAGGATATAACCCAAGAAAATAGGCTATAACCTAGGAAAATAGGCTATAACTCAAGAAAATAGGCTATTACCCAGGAAAATAGGCTATAGGCTATTACCCAGGAAAATAGGCTATAACCTAGGAAAATAGGCTATAACCTAAGAAAATAGGCTATAACTCAAGAAAATAGGATATAACCCAGGAAAATAAGATATAACCCAGGAAAATAGGCTATAACCCATGAAAATAGGCTATTACCCAGAAAAATAGGCTATAACCCATGAAAATAGGCTAAAACCCAGGAAAATAGGCTATAACCCAGGAAAATAAGCTATAACCTAGGAAAATAGGCTATAACCCAAGAAAATAGGCTATAACCTAGGAAAATAGGCTATAACTCAAGAAAATAGGCTATTACCCAGGAAAATAGGCTATAACCCATAAAAATAGGCCATTACCCAGGAAAATAGGCTATAACCCATGAAAATAGGCTATTACCCAGGAAAATAGGCTATAACCCAGGAAATAGGCTATAACCCAGGAAAATAGGCTATAACCCATGAAAATAGGCTATTACCCAGGAAAATAGGCTATTACCCAGGAAAATAGGCTATAACCCAGGAAAATAGGCTATTACCCAGGAAAATAGGCTATTACCCAGGAAAATAGGCTATAACCCATGAAAATAGGCTATTACCCAGGAAAATAGGCTATTACCCAGGAAAATAGGCTATAACCCAGGAAATAGGCTATAACCCACGAAAATAGGCTATAACTCAGGAAAATAGGCTATAACCCAGGAAAATAGGCTATAACCAAGGAAAATAGGCTATAACCAAGGAAAATAGGCTATAACCAAGAAAAATAGGATATAACCAAGGAAAATAGGCTATAACCCAAGACAATAGGCTATAACCCACAAAAATAGGCTATAACCCCCAAAAATAGGCTATAACCCATGATAATAGGCTATAACCCACGAAAATAAGCTATAACCCAAGAATATAGGCTATAATTTAGGAAAATAGGCTATAACCCAAGAAAATAGGCTATAACCCACGAAAATAGGCTATAACCCCCAAAAATAGGCTATAACCGATGATAATAGGCTATAACCCACGAAAATAAGCTATAACCCAAGAATATAGGCTATAATTTAGGAAAATAGGCTATAACCCAAGAAAAAAGACTATAACCCAGGATAATAGGATATAACCAAGGAAAATAGGCTACAACCTAGGAAAAAGGGCTATAAGCCAGGAAAATAGGCTATAACCCCCAAAAATAGGCTATAACCCCCCAAAATAGGCTATAACCCAGGAAAATAGGCTATAACCCAAGAAAATAGGCTATAATCAAGGAAATAGGCTATAACCAAGGAAAAGGGCAAAATATTTGATTAAAATCAGTTACAAATTGACCATTGTCACATTGGTTTGAATTTCAAAGGCTTTTCAATGTTAATTTGTAAAATATAACAAAAAGAAGACCCATAAATTTCCTGTTTTTCGATCCTTCACCAATACAATGTTCTATGTAAAAATAGGATATTGCGGTATTCTTAGCCTCATCCTATGATACAAACAAGAGGATATTGGGGTGTTCTTATCTCTCAACCCTCTGCAAACCACAGAAATGGGGAGTTCTTGGCCTCATCCCTGTGCAAACAGATGATATTGTGGGTGTTCTTATCTTTCACCCCTCTGCAAACGGAGATATTGGGGTGCTCTTAGCCAAGTCCCTGTGCAAAGAGAGGGTATTGGGGTGTTCTTATCTCTCAACCCTCTGCTAAGAGAGGATATTGGAGGTGATATTAGCTGTGTTCCTGTGTAAACAGAGGGTATTTGGATGTTCTTATCTCTCAATCCTGTGCAGACAAAGGATATTGGAGTGTTCTTATCTTTCACCCCTCTGCAAACTGAGATATTGGGGTGCTCTTAGCCTTGTCCCTGTGCAAACTATAGGATATTGGGGTGTTTTAATCTCTCACCCCTGTGCAAATGGAGGATATTAAGGTGTTTTAATCTCTCACCCCTGTGCAAACGGAGGATATTGGGGTGTTCTTGGCTGATCCATATGCAAACAGGATATTGGGTTGTTCTGATCTCTCACCCCTCTGCAAACGGAGGATATAGAGGTGCTCTTAGCCTTGTCCATATGCAAACAAAGGATATTGGAGTGTTCTTATCTCTCGCCCCTGTGAAAGCAGGATATTGGGGTGTTCTGATCTCTCACCCCTCTGCAAATGGAGGACATCGGGGTGCTCTTAGCCTTGCTCCTGTGCAAAGAGGATATTGGGATGTTTATATCCCTTACCCCTGTGCAAGCAGAGGATATCGAGGTGCTCTTAGCCTCGTCCCTGTGCAAACAGAGGACATTGGAATGTTTTTATTTCTCACCCCTGTGCAAATGGAGGATATTGGGGTGCTCTTAGCCTCATTCCCGTGCTAACAGAGGGTATCAAAGTGTTCTTATCTTTCATCCATGTGCAAACAGGATATTGGGGTTTTCTTGGCATCATCTGTCTGCAAACATAGGATAATGAAGTAAATAAGAAAGTGACTCTCAAAGTTAGAAAGTCACCAGAGTTTATCTTGTCGTTAATTAATTGTAACTTTAAATTTGTTTTGGCTGGGCCGTGGGGTTTTGATTAATGCCTTGAATGCCAGTGTGTTTGCCTGTGTAGCATCGGATACTGGGTTTGTTTACCAGCGGCGCATATAAAAGCAGCCGCTGGATTTAAAAGTTTCAGTTGTAACATAGT
>JAIGNY010004447.1:1015000-1107500 GCA_020152595.1 Chiridota heheva | reverse complement strand
CTGATAAAAAATTGAGAGACCTCTCTGTATATCCTGTTAAAAAAATTGAGAGACCTCTCTGTATATCCTGATAAAAAAATTGAGAGACCTCTCCATATATCCTCATAACAAAATTAGAGATACAAATACTGAAAGTGCTTTGCTGTGTGAGTGCCCTTGGGTCTGCAGGGACATGCATCTAAATGTCACTATACCTTGATCTCATCTTTTCTACCACACAATATATTCTTATTCTAAATGTCACTATACCTTGATCTCATCTTTTCTACTGCACAATATATCCTTATTCTAAATGTCACTATACCTTGATCTCATCTTTTCTACTGCACAATATATCCTTATTCTAAATGTCACTATACCTTGATCTCATCTTTTCTACTGCACAATATATCCTTATTCTAAATGTCACTATACCTTGATCTCATCTTTTCTACTGCACAATATATCCTTATTCTAAATGTCACTATACCTTGATCTCATCTTTTCTACTGCACAATATATCCTTATTCTAAATGTCACTATACCTAAGATCTCATCTGTTCTACTGCACAATATATCCTTATTCTAAATGTCACTATACCTAGGATCTCATCTTTTCTACCACACAATATATTCTTATTCTAAATGTCACTATACCTTGATCTCATCTTTTCTACTGCACAATATATCCTTATTCTAAATGTCACTATACCTTGATCTCATCTTTCTAGTGCACAATATATCCTTATTCTAAATGTCACTATACCTTGATCTCATCTTTTCTACTGCACAATATATCCTTATTCTAAATGTCACTATACCTAAGATCTCATCTGTTCTACTGCACAATATATCCTTATTCTAAATGTCACTATACCTAGGATCTCATCTTTTCTACTACACAATATATTCTTATTCTAAATGTCACTATACCTTGATCTCATCTTTTCTACTGCACAATATATCCTTATTCTAAATGTCACTATACCTTGATCTCATCTTTCTAGTGCACAATATATCCTTATTCTAAATGTCACTATACCTTGATCTCATCTTTTCTACTGCACAATATATTCTTATTCTAAATGTCACTATACCTTGATCTCATCTTTCTACTGCACAATATATCCTTATTCTAAATGTCACTATACCTTGATCTCATCTTTTCTACCACACAATATATCCTTATTCTAAATGTCACTATACCTTGATCTCATCTTTTTCTACTGCACAATATATCCTTATTCTAAATGTCACTATACCTTGATCTCATCTTTCTAGTGCACAATATATCCTTATTCTAAATGTCACTATACCTTGATCTCATCTTTTCTACTGCACAATATATCCTTATTCTAAATGTCACTATACCTAAGATCTCATCTGTTCTACTGCACAATATATTCTTATTCTAATTGTCACTATACCCTGATTTCATCTTTTCTACTGCACAATATATCCTTATTCTAAATGTCACTATACCTTGATCTCATCTTTTCTACTGCACAATATATCCTTATTCTAAATGTCACTATACCTTGATCTCATCTTTTCTACTGCACAATATATCCTTATTCTAAATGTCACTATACCTTGATCTCATCTTTTCTACTGCACAATATATCCTTATTCTAAATGTCACTATACCCTGATCTCATCTTTTCTACTGCACAATATATCCTTATTCTAAATGTCACTATACCTAGGATCTCATCTGTTCTACTGCACAATATATCCTTATTCTAATTGTCACTATACCCTGATTTCATCTTTTCTACTGCACAATATATCCTAAATTTCTTTAAAATCTGTTTAAGTTTCAACTTCAAAAAAGGTCCTGTACATCTTAACTTTCATTAGAAATGGCAAGCTACCAAAACAAACCTGGAACTATTAAGCTGTCATATAAAATATATTTGGTATAGTGCCAGTACAGGCATCATACATGTAGCGTATTAGGATACCATATGAGAAATGCACTATCCAGTTATGGGTTATTGGGTCCAATTGTCAAAATGGGACCCTTTACAACTCTTGGCACTGAATGAGGCCTTTTTGTAAGTTTTGTTTTAAGATGGGTATCAAATCCACATCAACTCTAAAATGGATTGGAAAAGTTATGTTGTAATCAAATTCTCTTTTGTATTAGCCAAGGTGTGATTGCCAGATCTTTACAAACTATGCATTTATTTAAAGAGGCGATAGCGTCATATGTGCACAATATTTAGAATTCCTTTCAAATTTTTTGATTGGTTGAAATTTTGCTGCGCGATTCCTTTGTCTCGTAATGCAAGGTATATAGTTATTTTAAACGCCTTGAAGGTCACCACATGAGATAGCCCAGATGCTTGTGGCGATCGCAAGTACGTTTTTTTCTTCAAATCATGCCGTGAGTTCAAGCCCCGGTAGAATCGTTTATTTTGAATTTTTGCTTTCATCTTCTTCTTTTTTTTTCTCAGTAACTTTCATTTGGTGACTATCATTGTAGTATTATTATACTAAAATTTCACTTTCGCTTGCTGACAAAAAAGCATTGAAAAAAACCAAATAAATTTCTCGTCACAGTAACGTAATGCGCTGTGTATGTAATTCTGCACACACAACGTACTTGCTAGTGTCTGGCTGTACTGTGTGGTACAAACAGACAGAGGATCGGCTCTTGCCTCCACAACCGGAAGTGACGTAAAAATAAAGTATCCGCCATTTTTACCGTATTTTACTGAGACGAGCCTCCCTCTTTAACATGAGTTAGAGCTGAGCTGAACCATGGCAAATGTCCCACACATACTTTTCCTCACACCATCGCCTTTTAAAGGTTCCATGCAAAAAGTCTCCAGCTTTATGGCAATGCAACATGCCTCTGTGGTCCGTTTCTGATACATAGACCAAGCTGCACAAAAGACCTACAATCCCTGACAAAAGCACTTGGCACTTCCCATACCCCTTTTCCAATGTTACAGAAATATTACCAAAACGTTTTCTTGCAAATCACATACCAACATTGGATAGGGTTATAAGGGGCAAAAGCGCCAAGACTGTCTCTGATTGTAGGTGGAATAACATTATCAGCATCAGTCCCAACAGCAAAGGAGAATCCACATTTGTAGGATCCAAGCATGGAATGACCACGTGTGTGTTGGGTGGGGCGTCACCAAAATGTGATAAAGGAGTGAAAATAGAAGCGGCAGAAAATTGTAATAGGGCTCCAAGTTAAATTTAGAGGTCTATTCCAACTGCCTGATTATAGGCAGCCTCTGGATGTATCCAGGTAATAATTTAGGAAACTTAAAAACTTTGAAAACATTTTCACCATGGACAAATGACACTCATCATGGACTCACTATGCATTTGAATAGAATCATAGAGTTATTTACAGCCTAAACAATATTCATGCCAAGTGACACCAAATTTAGAAAATAATAGTTACTGGTACTCCAAGGGGCCCATCAGAATTTGACACAAATTTGAGGAGACAGTTAATTACCTTTCAATTACTTATTAAATGGTTATATTATTTTCTTTTCCAAACAACCTTATGCAGATTTCTTTATATTCCTTTTCTATTAAAATTGAACATATGTGACCTCAGAGAACTATTGACTATATAAACAGGGAGTTGGCATTTAACCACACTTGTTGAAATTTACATTAATATTCAACAGATCCAAATCTTGCTTTTAAAGTTTATAGACCTGTGTTTATGTGCACAGAAATATACACTACAATCCAACATTCTGATTGGTTGAAATATTTAAAAATTCACTGACAAGCCACCATTTTCCAATGAAAAGTTATGTTTCTGGAATGCACTTTCTTTGAACAAAATTCCTAAGAAAGGTTTCATTAGGATTTTAACAGCAATTATCTCAAAATTTCTCTTAACAGTGTCTGTTTAGGGGAAGAACAGAGCCTCACCAAGAAGTAAAATACGCGGATAGCCTTGAAGCTACCATATAAGGAAATCCTCAGGTTTCCCATTATTAAACAAAAATCTATCACATGTCATGAGGTTGTGGTTTGCCAATAGAGAGAAACCTCAAAAATGAAAATGATGGAAAATATTTCAATCTGCAAAATCAATTACTATCTAGATGAGTGAGGGCATCCTAGTCCTAGGGCCATGTGTTAAGTTTGAACATTCCTGCTTAAGAATAGAGTTTTGACATGTGAATTGACCCAACACTGAATGATGACAGGGCAAGTCAAACCTTCTGTCTATCTTTTAATAGAAGATAGGAAATAAAATAAACATCCGCCATGGGAATTAGATTGTGATATTTGAAATGAAAAACTATTGCCTATATATCATTCGGGAATGAAGATGAATTTAAGAAAGGGATTTTCTTTGTGATGAAGTGATTCAAAAGAATAAGCAGTTAAATAAATATGTGTTGGAATTTGTAGGCAGACCTTTTCCATGATCCTGTCATTTTTCAGCCTTGTAATCCTTGTCACTGATAACCTTGCAAAGTAATGATAATTTGGATTGAGCTGTAAGTGGTTAAAACCAACAGAAGAGAGATATACTGTCTTTTTTCTACTTTCTTATCTTTTTTGACGAGTAAGCAAATCATAATTTTAACAAATCAGAATAATCAAACTCATCATTAAAGAGTTTTCTGCTTTAAAATTAATCAAAGATTGCATGAATGAAAAAAATCATTGAAAACTTTAAAGTTTTTGACATCTGCTTAGTAATATGGTTATAGTGTTGAAGGATTAGTTCAGTGGTCAAGTTGATCTTATATGAAAGAGGACTTTCACCTCACCTCACCTAGTCTCTTCAGGCCTCCTGGCCCATAAGGCTGCAGTGCACTCTCTCCACTGGACTCGTTATTTGCAACTTGTCTGGCTTCACTTCTGTCCACTAGCTCCATCCAAACACATTCCTCTTCTTTCAACTGTCCTTCTCCGGGTCGTTGTAAGATGACCAACTTTCCTTCTCCCTCTGCTTTCCACATCATAGCAGTCACACATACGCTGCCATTATTTTCCAGAGGTTTTCTCTGTGCACCAAGTCAAACGCCTTCTCGAAGTCAACAATGGCGATATATATGGTTGACTGCCATTCAGCCACCTGTTTTAGAATGTTGCGCAGGATGAAAATTTGCCCAGTGGTACTCTTTCCTCTTCTAAATCCAGCCTGTTCATCTCTCATCTTACTGTCAACACCTGTTTCTAATTCTGTGGATTAAAACTCTTCCAAATATTTTGCTTGGTATGTATGTTAAGGTTATTCTGAGCCAGTTATGGCATACAGTAGTATTTCCTTTCTTAAGTATTTGTGTTATCATTCCTTGCTTCCATGATTTTGGTATAACTTCCTTATCCCATACAATTCTGAACAGCTCTTCAAGCCATAATACTGATGTGCATATATCAGCTTTTATCTTTGCCTGCAGCTTTATTATTCTTCAGCTTCAACGATGTCTCTTTTATTTTACTTCTTGTAATATAACTGGTACTGATTTTGTCTATTTCAGGGTCACATGTTACGTTAGGAACTGGAAAAACAGGATCTGGTCTATTTAGTATCTCCTCGAAATGCTCTTTCCACCTCTCTCTTTTTTCTTTTTCATCCGTTAATAGATTCCCGTCCTCGTCTCTTATAGCACTCCCAAACTCGGTCCTTTCATTGCAAATTGTTTTGGTTATCTTGTAAAGCTCTCTCATTCTGCCAGTACTAGCTGATTTCTCTGCAGATGTAGCAAGGTCGTCAACCTACTTTCTTTTATCTCTCCTTAAGCTTTTCTCCACATCTTTGTCTTTTTCAGCATACTTAGCTCTCATAATATCTTGAATTCTAATTGACTTGGCATTCTCAATCTTAACCTTCAGCTGTTTTCTCTCCTCAACACATTTCCAACTGTTATATGGCTTTTGGCTCTTCTTTCTGTACCCAAGGACCTTTTTAGCATCCCCATCGTATACCTCTTTAGCAGCCCCATTGTATACCTCTTTAGCAGCCCCATTGTATACCTCTTTAGCAGCCCCATCGTATACCTCTTCAAATGTCTGCCACTTACTCTTAACTTCCTCAATGTTATCAGGTACTTCAGTCTCACCACAGCAGTCTTGTAAAACTTAATATATATTTTGCAGTTCAACTAAAAACTATTCTCTGATTGCTGTAACTTTATGGTATCATACTTGGGTGACATATCTTTCTCATCACTCTTGTGTCTAATATGGAGGTTCTGTGTTGCTTTGTTACAAGCACATGATCAATTTGGTTCTTTGTCCTCCCTCCTGGGAAAGTCGAGGTCTGTTTATGGATAAGTTTGTGGAAAAATTGTGCCAGTCACCAATAATTTGTTGAGACTACAGAAGTCCAAAAGCCTTTCACCATTAGCATTCCTTTCACCAATGCCATGCCTTCCAATAACATTATCATAATCATCATTATTACATCCTATTTTAGCATTCAAGTTGCCCATTATGATTAATAGGTCATTCTTGGAACTCCATCTACCAGGGCTTGTAAGTGATCATAAAGTTTCCTTGTCTCTATCAGTTGCATCATTTGTTGAAGCATAAACTTGAAATGATTGACAATTCAATATACTTTGAAAAAAACCTTGCGTAATCAACCTCTCATTTATAGGTTTCCATTCTAATAGTGTATGTTCAGCTTTCTTTGATTACATGAATGCAACTCCCTGATAATGCATTTCATCATCACTGCCTGAAAATAAATACTTTTGCCAGTAGTCAGCTTAACTATACCAAAGCCCGTCCACCTACATTCACTTTTACCAAGAATGTCAATATTATACTGCTGCTCCATCCCTTTGGCGAGTTGAGCTACTTTTTCAATTGAGAAGAGCGATCTTACATTCCAGCAGCCTATAAGAGTGCTACTGGTGGGTTTGGTAATTGACGTCATCAACCCATGAGCTTCCTTGTAGCTTTCACCCATTGGCGTCATGTTATCCACAAACCTCAGATTGTCATCTTCAGGAATTTAGATGGTCATACTCCCAAAGCCAATAATATTACCAGCAAGAGCTAGTGGACTTGCAGTTTCCGTAACAATTAAATGAACAGAATGGGTTGTTGGCCCATTGCAGCAGGTTTTGTTTCAGGGTTTTCCTTCCCACATAGCCAGAGCCTTGATAGCCTAGCACTTTATGGAACTAGTTACTAGGGGAAACCACGAGGAGGTAAGGTTGACTTGGGTGAACTAAAGGTCATCGATTAGCTGCTAATTTTCCCCCAAGGTGAGTTAGTCAACTCCAACACCACTGGCTGTGATGCCAGGCACATGAACACCCAAATCCCCCCGAAAGAGGACTTAAAAAGAGACAAAATGGTGAAGAAACCATCAAAACTCTTATTACGTTAAGGAGATATTAAAGTTTAAAGCTGTTTTCTCTTTGTAGAAATGACTGGTGTAGTAAGTCTACTATGGAAGGTTGGTGCCCTTCTCCTCACATTCTTAACTATTGTTAATGTATTTTAAAGAAAACTTATTTAACATTTTTCTTATTCTAATTTTTTCCCCTTGAACTTCCTTTAGATTGTAAATTATAATTATTCTTCCAAAATTCTGTTTTGCTACTTTCTTGAAGTAACCAATGGTTTTTACACCACAAAACCGAAAAACAAAATATGAAAGAATACATAAAGACTTTGAGGAATCTGAGGCAGTGACATCACAACTAGTCTGATTTCAGTCGTTTCTACACAAATGATACCAAACTTCAAACTTAGATATCTCCTCAATGGAATAAGATTTTTGAATGTTTTTTCTTCTTTACCATCCCGTTTCCTTTGAAGTCCTCTTTCATATAACATGGGACTTACTTGATCCCTGAACTAATTATTTAACTGTCGAAGATAAAACAGTGGGGAAAAGCTAACATAACTTCTTCTTGGAGTGCATTTACTGTCCATCTCGGACATCAAGATTTTCAGAAGTCGAACTAACCTGCATACACTTGGATGCTTAGCTATCCTCACCACCAACCTATCAAACAGGTTTATGGAAATACTTAAGAGTAACCTTCAGAGGTGATTGATGTAATTTTAAACCGAAAAAGATCAAAATCTAAATTGACTTCAGATTTATTTTTGGAGAAAAACAAATACTTTTTATCCATTAAGGAATTAACGGATGTAATTGGTAAAGGTAGAATCACAAGATTGCAATAAAACCTGAATACAGGAGTTTCAGACATTAAAATAAAATAGAACAAGACAAGGGCAACTAAGTGCATTATGCTTTAAGTTCCTAATGATGGGCATTTGGGCAAGGCATGCAATTGCTCCTCTTAACTGATCATTTTCTTTTAAATACAAACATACTTGAATACTTAAATATGTATTGCCCCACTAATCACATGTCAACCCTCCAAAAGCAAAACAAAGCTGCCTATACGCCAATACTCATGAAAAGGATTTCTTCACCCAATCTGAGTAAATCAAATGAGTGGCTATCACTAGTGATTAGTGGTGTGGTGGGTCATGTTTCACTGGGGGAGGGGGTGAGCAAGGGCAATAAGATGCCCCCTTGAAATAACAAATGCTCTTAAGTAAAAAGGGGCACATAGATCTAAAATGGCATGCACCGTTTATATATGGCACCGTTTAGAAATTTTCAAAGATTAGTGTTTCAAATTAGTGTTTTCAAATCTAGGACAAAGACAATTTCCTGAAAATGCAAAACAATTCCTGAAAATGAAGGAACTTCCTGTAAATATGGGAAAAATTCTCAAAATTGAAGAAAATTTCTGCAAAATGAAGGAAATTTCCCCAAAATTGAAGAGAACTTCCTAAACATTGAAGAAAATATCTCTAAATTTAAGAAAATTTTACAACAATTGAAGAAAAATTCCCACAAATGCCAAAAATTGAAGAAAATTTTCCAAAAATTAAACTTGAAGTTAAAAAATCCTAAAAATTAAAGACATTTTCCGAAAAGTGAAAGAAATTTCCTAAAAATTAAAGAATTTCCAGAAAATGAAGGTGATTTTTTGGAAATTAAAGATTTCTGGAGGAAAATTAATTTGTAAGATGTTCTTCATTGGTGGGGTCGGAGAAAGAAGGGGGAGGCAGGAGGACCAAACTGGTACTTGATTAAAATTGTGTTAACTCTAGGCATGATATAGGAGCAAAGGCCACGAAGATACCATGGGGACCCAGGATTTCGCGGGAAGCCCTATGTTTCTTGTGATTTTGATAACAGAAAAGGGCTTTAAAATGTGTCACATATTAGGGGGCGAAGCTGCAGGTACGGACCCCTGCATTTCTTGCGATTTTGATAGCAGAATATTGCTTAATTCAGGGTCGACGTCCTGGTAGGCGTTTTTTGGCTTGATTTGGGGAGCAAAAGATTGCTTGAAATCATGTCAATTCCACAATAAAATTAGTTAAAAGGAATATATATTTTGGAATGAATGTTCAAATGTAGAACCCTATTGACTACATAGTTTGGGTCTAGAGATGGAGAACACATTTACAGCATTGAGAATAAAAAGGATATCAGAATATATTCTCAAGACAATTGCTGCGCCCCTGTGAGCATTCAGCACCCTCTCAAAAAGCTTCTACCAGCTGTATTCAATCAAATTGCTGCCCTTCACGGCAACGGCAGATATTAGATATTGCTGACGAGCCATCGCCATGCATCTTCTATTGACAGGGTGCAAAATTCCGGGGCTTGCTTGAGTGTCAATGGTTGGGTTCGGGGTGAAGTCCCTGAATATTTGGTCCTTTATGTGGAAAATGTATGCATTTTTGGGTTACAAACATGAAACATTACGCGTAAATAGCATATAAGAAGATGTTATTGATCACCACATAAACATTCCCAGGGCCTAAAAAAATATATTTTCAGGACAATTTTGGCGCCCCTTGGGATGGGGGGGTTAGCTTCCCTTCCCCTACCACTGCTAGTGATGACAACTGGTTTGCTAATACCAGCATTGTTGTTATGAATATACTGCTGCAGTTTTCCAGCAACACTGGTTACTGCAAAGGGTGGTTCTCCAAGACCAGGCTCTCCAAGACCAGGTTCTCCAAGACCAGGCTCTCCAAGACCAGGTTCTCCAAGACCAGGCTCTCCAAGACCAGGTTCTCCAAGACCAGGCTCTCCAAGACCAGGCTCTCCAAGACCAGGCTCTCCAAGACCAGGCTCTCCAAGACCAGGCACTCCAAGACCAGGCTCTCCAAGACCAGGCTCTCTAAGACCAGGCTAAATGAGCACCTGACCGAGTAATAGACAGCATATACTCCCAGGTTTCCAAGCCAAGGCCCTTAAAATAATCAAGTACCGTATTCGACATATTAAGCGCCCCTGATCTAATAAGCACCCATCCAACAGGTTTTGACAGATAAATTAATTCATTTAATTTGAAGACTCAAAATACTCAAGTTTTGCTACATTCTTTGCTTTATTTGCGTGTGACATTCACAATGGTTTTGTGTTGGTTAATGTGGGGCTAGTATATAACCAGTTCACATATATGTACAGTGCAGTTCGAATAGCACACTGTAGAGCACGGGCACGTATCAGCAAGAGACTTCAGGCCTACTAAACAGTGGTGCAATTTTATTTTCATAAGCGCTTATTACATCAAATACAGTACTTATCGTGCATGCAGAAGTACCGTCGCTACTTAATCCAGACTCGAGTCTCAAAATCTTGTAAATTTCTTCCAATTGACTTCTAAATGAGTTCACATGTTGTACTGGGGCAACATTTCTGCAATGAACAACAGTAACAGAGTGCCGCTCTGTGTCAAAAAACTAAATAAATTCGTCCAAAACAAAGCTCTCACCTCTTGGTCCAGTGCTCTTTTTAAAGTTTGTCAATACAAGCAAAGTTTGTCAATACAAGCAAAGTTTGTCAATACAAGCAAAGTTTGTCAATACCAGCAAAGTTTGTCAATACAAGCAAAGTTTATCAATACCAGCAAAGTTTGTCAATACCAGCAAAGTTTGTCAATACAAGCAAAGTTTGTCAATACAAGCAAAGTTTGTCAATACAAGCAAAGTTTGTCAATACAAGCAAAGTTTGTCAATACAAGCAAAGTTTGTCAATACAAGCAAAGTTTGTCAATACAAGCAAAGTTTGTCAATACAAGCAAAGTTTGTCAATACAAGCAAAGTTTGTCAATACAAGCAAAGTTTGTCAATACAAGCAAAGTTTGTCAATACAAGCAAAGTTTGTCAATACAAGCAAAGTTTGTCAATACAAGCAAAGTTTGTCAATACAAGCAAAGTTTGCCAATACAAGCAAAGTTTGTCAATACAAGCAAAGTTTGTCCATACAAGCAAAGTTTGTCCATACAAGCAAAGTTTGTCAATACAAGCAAAGTTTGTCAATACAAGCAAAGTTTGTCAATACAAGCAAAGTTTGTCAATACAAGCAAAGTTTGTCAATACAAGCAAAGTTTGTCAATACAAGCAAAGTTTGTCAATACAAGCAAAGTTTGTCAATACAAGCAAAGTTTTCCAATATGTATGCACTTGTTATTCAATAACACCACTTTTATTCATAGAACTACAAAAAACTACAAAAACTGCAGTTCTTAACTACCTTCAAGAGGTTTTTTGTATGCAAAAACATGAGCTGATTTTAGAGTATACATGTTTATCAAACATATAAACAGCTTTTCTATAATCTTAAAGGAAATGTATTTAATGTTATCCAAACTTCTTTCATCTTTGCAAGGACTACACTAGTTGGTGATAATACATCAGTTCTCCAGGTTGATTGACACAAGCAAAGGATCTTGCACCTACCACCACCAGGCTAGACACACCCATTGGTCCTAATGCCAGAGGATCTTGCACCTACCACCACCAGGCTAGACACACTCATTGGTCCTAATGCCAAAGGATCTTGCACCTATCACCACCAGGCTAGACACACTCATTCATCCTAATGCCAAAGGATCTTGCACCTACCACCACCATGCTAGACACACCCATTGGTCCTAATGCCAAAGGATCTTGCACCTACCACCACCAGGCTAGACACACCCATTGGCCCTAATACCAAAGGATCTTGCACCTACCACCACCAGGCTAGACACACCCATTGGTCCTAATGCCAAAGGATCTTGCACCTACCACCACCGAGCTAGACACACCCATTGGCCCTAATACCAAAGGATCTTGCACCTACCACCACCAGGCTAGACACACCCATTGGTCCTAATGCCAAAGGATCTTGCACCTACCACCACCAGGCTAGACACACCCATTGGTCCTAATGCCAAAGGATCTTGCACCTACCACCACCAGGCTAGACACACCCATTGGTCCTAATGCCAAATGATCTTGCACTTACCACCACCAGGCTAGACACAACCTTTGGTCCTAATGTTGTGCCTGAGAGATTAGATCATTCCAGAAGGGGAAGAAAAGAAAATAGGAGGACATCTGAGAGAGTAAGGGGGTTAATAGCCAGGAAGCTGGGATCGAAAGAGGAAGTGCAGGGGTGAAAAAAAAGGGGTAAATGTAGGTAGAGGGGGTGGGAGAGGAGACTAAATATGGTAGAGGGAGGCACGATGAAGGAAGGAGATCATTTTATCTGGAGGGTATTTCTGGAAGAGCTCAGCTATGGAGTTGTGAGGGGTGAGGAAAGCTCTGGGGAGGTTGTACAGGGGAAGGCAAGGAGTATGTGGTGGATTGTGAGGGGGAAATGGCAATTGTTGCAGAGAGGTGGGGAGCCAATAGGGAGGTGGGACTCATGGGAATGAGTGAGGTGGGTGTGACCTATTCTAAGGCGGGTAATGTGAGAGATTGTGAATGGTGGGTTTGGTCGGAATGGTGGGCTGAACAAAAGTGTATCAATACCATGAACATTGAAGAACACTACAATAGAGAGTAGTACTTGGGGAAATTCCCTGATGGTTCTCCAGTGCTTAATCAAACTAATCAATCTTGTGAAACTATATGTTAGTCTTAAAAAGATTAGCCAGAATAGGTCAAACAAAATCAAATTGATGGTATTTCCCTACAGTACCATTGACAAAATTGAGAATATCTGTTTTTGTAACCACTGAAAATAACTTTTGTGGTTGATATACAACAGATGTAAGAGGCAAAGGGGTAATATAACTGATTACATGTACTTTAACCCTTACTTTACCAAAGCATTTGAGATTACAAGTGTTATTTTAGGGAACTCTTTGGACAGGGGGCTTTTTCACAAATTTATTTTCATTTTCTACTGTAATAAGTCTATGTTATATGAAAGCTAAGACTTTGGACTTTATATTGGTTTGCATAATTCTCTGCTTAAATATGCAAATTTATGCAAATGAGGTCATTAATTTAGATTATTAGATGTCCTAAAACTGCTATCTTTGTGATATTCTGCTTTATTGTGACTAATTAGAAAAAAATATTAATAGAATTGATGAATTATTAAAAGACGGACCTTTCATTTCATAGTACTTTTGATGTTTTTGGAGCAAGAACAAATTTGTCAATTTTAATTTTGTTGACCTTTTTGACCTAAAAATTGACCTCTGATTTTGCCAATGATCTATCTAATAGGATTTGGCACTATACTTTTCTGTAAACATGCAGTGTTCCTTTGTATGATGCACAAAAGTAATATATTATAAAAAGGAAATGTTTACATCAATATTTCAATAAAAATGTTATGTAAATGATATGCAAATTAGTTAATTTACCTCACTTAAAACAAGATTCGGGAAACACGTTCTTCTGTCGTCTCAACGTAAATATCAAAAAAAAAATTGTTTTAATAACTCGAGTGACGTACTATAAAACGTTGTTAGGGAACTGTCGAGCCATCGAGGAGGTATGTCTTTTATTGCAGCAATCCATGTAAAAGCACATTGCTTTCGCTACACAATGGTGTTTGACATTTTTATTATAGGGGTGGATCACACTTTTTTTTAACAAAAAGGGTAAAAAAATCATTAAATATCACAAATTACTACATAATTTACAAATAATTTTAAAATTATGACCAGGTATGAGTAAAATTTGATTAGATTTGGACAATATGACTTGTCTACATATTATATATAAAAAACAATAACCTGAATTTATTTTTTAAGTAATTTTTTTTTAAACATTCACTTTTTGGGACATTTTGAACAAAAAGTAAAATTTCTTAATGTTTGGACAAAATTTACTGAAAAAAGTGAGCATAGACCCCCAATAAAATACAATATTATGAAAGATCTTTCCGAGATACTTGCAATGAAACTATACCCCTATAGGATTTTAGTAAGATCCAGATTGTATTCTTAGAAAAAGGTAGTTTCAAATTGGTGATATTATCGCCGCGTGGTAGAGTAAGGGTTAATATAGTACCATTATCTAAATGTGCCCAACCTTGTGATCAATAGCTGTTCCTGATTTGGGTCATGAAGTATCTTAGCACTCAGTAACTCAATACACTCCAAAATACACCAATTTAACTTGAAATTATTCTAATGATTAAAGATACAAAAATTGAGTAAGTTGTCATAGTTTCCCAGGAATTTCTCAACCTCTTACATCATGCCAATTAACATTTCCTTTCGCAAGGCCAAAGCCTGTAAAAGGCAAAAAACGAAAAGCAATCAAGCAGGAAAAATGCAGAATCTGCACGGGATACGACCTTACGACTCCATTCTGGTGCCACTTCTCCAGGATCATGAGAGATAGTTGATTAACCAAGGTCAACCTTTGACCAGGAAGCTGTCATGAATGTCTGTCCTTACAAGGTCTGTCCAAGGTTCATTTATCAAGTGCATTGGCATCACTCCTATTTCAGACTAACTTCAGTTACATCTCATTCAGACTGGTACATATAATAAAATCTTCCTTCACCAGGACATGTGGTTGATATTTGAGCAGGCTTACATGATGCATATATTCAAGACTTTGTTAAATGGTTTAAAGGTATATGGACAGATTTTTTTACCAACCTAAAATAGCATTAAATTTTAAGCAGAATAATATTACCCCTTACTCAACCATGCGCAGCGATATCATCACCGTTTTGGGTACCCCACCTTTGACTCCGCCTCCCAGACACGTCTTCAAAAGGGTGCTGGTACAGTAAGGGTTAATCAACCAGCGACAAGTGTGCCAATTCAAAAATATAAGCATCATGGTCCCAGTGGGCAGCCCACTGGGTCACTGAAGCAGAACAAGCCTGACTGCTGCTTCAAAAGAGAGAAGAACACTTCAATATTCAGCCGGTGCTTATCCCTTACTCAACCACGCAGGGATATTATCACCATTTTGAGTGCCCCATCTTTGACCCTGCCTCCGAGGTGCGTGATCAAAAAGGGGCTGGTAGAGGAAGGGTTAAACTGGTTACAATAACACCTACTGTTTTTAAGTTCTGAAGAATCAAAGTTGTTAAAAAAATTCAGAATGTGCAAAATGCTGATGTATGAAAAGGAATATAATAAAATAAAATTATATTTCTTTCCCAAATTTCATACACCAAAGTTTCTCAAATTGTATTTTACTATTAAGCCTTGGTCAAAGTTATAATAATATTATATCCAATTTCACCATAACCATTTTCTCCCATTCAAAATATATTATGGAAGGAATTAGAAACAATAAGTTAACATGATACATTTTCTAGTGTCTCATTCGGAGGTCACAAAATATTGCACAATTTATGCTAATTAGATTTCATAAGTTTTACAGTGAAATGAAATGGACAATTTCTAACTGATTTTAATGGCCATTTTTGCTCTTTGCATGATCTTGAGTATACTTTAAAGTATTTAACAAGCATACCAGTCTTAATTTACTAAGATTACAACAGAACAAACATTCTTCATTTTGGTGCTTTCTATTATAATTGACTGATTGATGTAACATTTTAGTGCTTTCTATCAATGCCATGATTGATTGATGTAACATTTTAGTGCTTTCTATCAATGCCATGACTGATTGATGTAACATTTTAGTGCTTTCTATCAATGCCATGACTGATTGATGTAACATTTTAGTGCTTTCTATCAATGCCATGACTGATTGATGTAACATTTTGGTGCTTTCTATCAATGCCATTATTGATTGATGTAACATTTTAGTGCTTTCTATCAATGCCATGACTGATTGATGTAATATTTTGGGGCTTTCTATTATAATTGATTGATTGATGTAACATTTTAGTGCTTTCTATCAATGCCATGACTGATTGATGTAACATTTTGGTGCTTTCTATCAATGCCATGACTGATTGATGTAACATTTTAGTGCTTTCTATCAATGCCATGACTGATTGATGTAACATTTTAGTGCTTTCTATCAATGCCATGATTGATTGATGTAACATTTTAGTGCTTTCTATCAATGCCATGACTGATTGATGTAACATTTTGGTGCTTTCTATCAATGCCATGATTGATTGATGTAACATTTTGGTGCTTTCTATCAATGCCATGACTGATTGATGTAACATTTTAGTGCTTTCTATCAATGCCATGACTGATTGATGTAACATTTTGGTGCTTTCTATCAATGCCATGACTGATTGATGTAACATTTTAGTGCTTTCTATCAATGCCATGATTGATTGATGTAACATTTTGGTGCTTTCTATCAATGCCACGACTGATTGATGTAATATTTTAGTGCTTTCTATCAATGCCATGATTGATTGATGTAACATTTTAGTGCTTTCTATCAATGCCATGACTGATTGATGTAATATTTTGGGGCTTTCTATCAATGCCATGATTGATTGATGTAACATTTTGGTGCTTTCTATCAATGCCATGATTGATTGATGTAACATTTTAGTGCTTTCTATCAATGCCATGATTGATTGATGTAACATTTTGGTGCTTTCTATCAATGCCATGACTGATTGATGTAACATTTTGGTGCTTTCTATCAATGCCATGATTGACTGATGTAACATTTTGGTGCTTTCTATCAATGCCATGACTGATTGATGTAATATTTTGGGGCTTTCTATTATAATTGATTGATTGATGTAACATTTTAGTGCTTTCTATCAATGCCATGACTGATTGATGTAACATTTTGGTGCTTTCTATCAATGCCATGATTGATTGATGTAACATTTTGGTGCTTTCTATCAATGCCATGACTGATTGATGTAACATTATGGTCTTTTATCAATGCCATGATTGATTGATGTAACATTTTGGTGCTTTCTATCAATGCCATGACTGATTGATGTAACATTTTAGTGCTTTCTATCAATGCCATGATTGATTGATGTAACATTTTGGTGCTTTCTATCAATGCCATGACTGATTGATGTAATATTTTAGTGCTTTCTATCAATGCCATGATTGATTGATGTAACATTTTAGTGCTTTCTATCAATGCCATGACTGATTGATGTAACATTTTGGTGCTTTCTATCAATGCCATGACTGATTGATGTAACATTTTGGTGCTTTCTATCAATGCCATAATTGATATATGTAATATTTTGGTGCTTTCTATCAATGCCATAATTGATTGATGTAACATTTTGGTGCTTTCCAAGCAAATGACGTCATCTCCCGGATGTGACGTGGCACCAACCAAGTGAATAGAAAGATGTGGGCATCTTAATCACAATTCTGTTGCTAACCTTTCTATCACACTATACACAGGAGGCCAAAAAAATAATATTTCCCCGATGCGATGTGTAACCACAAATTTTACGACTTTGCGATTTGTGAGCATGCTCAGTTACTATTTTAATAACTCGCAACTAAATGCGTTAAAAATACTTCTTTTTAACTTACGAAAATTACTACTTTTATTAAATACATCTGAAGTTTATATGATATTATTATTTGTGTAGTATTACCTTTCATATAAAACCAAAATTATGTGATTTGATGAAAATTTGTGTGAATTAAGGGGTGATAAAAAATGCTATATCGGAGACTTGAAGCAGTGTGAAATTTTTGGGACATGAGTTTTTGTGTTGTGTGTAATGCACGGAGGGTTTATAAAAAGCCATCGCTGCTACGTCGTTTATCACCTACAACCAGTATGTGGCCAGAAAGAAAGACAATACCTCAAGCTTTCTAATGATACTTAAGTTTTCAGTTTCTGATGACTTTTTCATACAAAAAAGTTGAAAACCATTTTCATTTTTAAACATGCTTATCAAAATACAATTACAAAAACTTAAGGTTGTTTAAAAGAGAATTTTCTTATCTTTAAAATGAGATATAATTAGTCACAATTCCCCATTTACATGGGAAGCAATCACATCATAGTTGCGATGTAATTCTTTTAGTTGTAAACAAGGCCGTACAGTAGCTGGAATTTCCATATTTCAAGGCAGTTCATATTAAGTTGCTATTTCTAATCGTATGTAATATTAAGCATAACTTACTTATGATAAGGTAAGCCTAATTAAATGATTTATCAACTGGTTTTTGAGTAATTTTAAGTGCATTTCGGCATGAAGTTCTGACACTGACACTGCACCTTTGTAATGTAACTACTGACACTAATGTTAGTAGTACAGTGTACACACATACAAGAATTGTGTGCAGTAACGTTAGCACTAGCACTGCAGCCATTTTTTACTGTAATTTGTGTAGGCCTGTGATTAACTAATGCTTAGTTATTGTGTACGGACCATCTTGAATTAAAAGTCTTAGTTATTATTGACTTTTAGTTAGATCTTTTTGTAATCAAAAAGCACAATCTCTGCAGCTTTTTTAAGCTTTGCCATTTATTTATTTTTCTTTTTCGAGGGGAGGGGAATAATTTGTTGATAAACATTTTTTTTTCTTCTTTTATTTTTTTCAATAAAAATTATATGCATTTTGTGCTCATACTAAAAATTTTTAAATTAATATTCATAATTAATTAATTCATTAACAATTAATCAGTAGTTAAATATTTGTGTTATTTCAATTTTAATGGAATATTACAAGTTCCTTTAAATTGGTTTTAATCAAATTAAATGCAGTTTTGAATGTCATAGTAAATAACCCAAAATGTAGGAATTCCAATTAATTTCACATGATTTAAGATCATTAATTATTTTTTTAATCATGTATTTGTTTTGTCTTGTTATTTAAATCATACACATTCTAGCTAGAACCTTACAACTGTCAGCTGAAATAATAATTTGAAGCACACTGAAATAATTTCAGATTTGCACACTTTGACCCAATGAGTTGTCTCACTTTTCGTCATGTTAATCAATTATTTAAGTCATTAATTAGACTCTTCCTTTATCTATTAAGCCCTAAAATGATAATTTTATACATGGCTAAACTATTTGCTAAGAACACAGCTTGTTTAATTTCAAAACTGCATTTAAATCAAATTTAGAAAATTTGACATTCAAATGAATTTTCCCAATTTAATGTATGTTATGGTTTATTTACACTTTAACTATGTCATGAATTCTTTAATATCATATTTTCAACCATTAATTTTTTTTAAGTTGAAGAGAATATTGTACAGAACCAAAAAATACTTAATATCAGTTGTAAAGTAACATGCCCAAACAATTTATCATGCTTTAAAAATGCCTAATTCTTCAAAATTGACCAAAGTGTGGACAAATCTGGTTGTCATGGAAATGGCAATCAAATTTGGGGTAATCCAAGTGACACCTTTTTTTTTCTTTTTTAAGAACTGTGTCACCTATTTACATGATTATTTTTTTCAATTGTTCCTACAACTACCATCTTTTATCTAATCCTATTTATAAACAGTTACATGCCACTTTGAATTTTCACAATAGCCTTCCTTCCTACATACACATACATTTCTATGACAACACACACATTTATGTTTACATGGATCAGAGATATGTTACCTTAGCTGCATGGATTCCTTAGCAACTGGTGTGTCAAATGAAGTTCAGCTGCAGGAAGAGTAAAGAACAAACTTTGAACAGATTTTACTGAGAGTTTAAATATTCATGACTAAAAACATCAGGGGAAATGATAATTTAACAGCTGATCATGTGGTCAAAGTTCAAAATCATAAAACGTTGAGTAACCCATTCAGAAGCTCCACCTTTTGCAATGAGGTTGGAATAATAAACTACTCCACAAACACACAAACAGTCAGGGAGATTCCCCTTTTCAGGAGAAAAATTATTTTCCCCCTAAAAGGAGTAACTTATGTAAATTATGTAACTTTCGGATTTCCATTTACAAGTATTTACAAGTACTTTGACCTATGGTTTTTAAATAGGGTATATGCGGTCAATGTATGTGCGAAGTGACCAGGTTGCCTTGTTTGCATACCTGTTTGTGCACTGGACATTCTCTTTCTTGTTTGGCACTGGATGGTGTCTGTATTACTTCAATTATTCCCAGCAAAAACAGGCCAGAATTTGTAAGTTTGTCATCAAATATCTCTTAAACAGTGTGGTGGATGTCCATTTGGGAACTGGATAATTTGTAGATTAATAAGTATAGATTTTGAAAATGCAAAAATTAAATTGACCTACATGGTTAGAAATTTTCTAGAACCCATACAAGCTCTGTGTCATAGCATTATGCTGTTTTGTTAGAGGCATCATGGGTAATCTTCAAAATGGCGTCTGAGATTTTCCCCTCTTTGGGAAGAAAAAAAAAATAAGGAGAATCTCCTTAACTGACAAATGGGTCGAAAATCAATTACTTTGAAACTTTTTTTAATTTCAAGCTTAAAAACTTTCTAGTGAAATTGCTTTCAAAGACTTCAAAACAAATGTTTGGATTTTATTCATTTAACTAAAGTTTCCTTGTAATTCTGCACATTTACATTTCAAATACTTCAGGATATGAAAACTATTTCTTGACAGGTGTTTATAATTTGTTAACAAATTAATGTTACCTGTCAACAGATACATACAACCTGTAAAAATAGTAAATAGATTTTTTATCTTCTGCGAAAGAGAGGGGAAAATGCAGATTTATATGTTTTGATTTCAGAAACCTGGGACATTCCTCTGCACAAATATGAATTATATAGGTTGGATTTGTTGAAATACAAATCTGTTTTGTGACATATTTTGCAACTTCAAGAGTATCATAATTGGCAGCTGAAGTATTCAAACTGGTGAAGGTAAAACATGAACATCAAAAGAATCCGTTACATACCATTTCTGCCAATCAAGTTTGGTTTATTGATCACTAAATTTCTCTAAACTTGGGGTTGAGGCTTTGTTTTTGGTTGCTTACTACTGAAGAATCCCCTTTGATTGTGAGAAATTGAACCTCTATGCATTTTATTGGAATATCTTACCTGCCCACCATTTTATTGGAATATCTTACCTGCCCCCAAAAAAAAAAATTTCTTTTTTTTTTTTTCTTCTCAAAGTGCAACATTAATCAGTTCGGTTCCCAAAATGGGCGAATCACTATGTTAATTATATCTTTTTGCGCATCCCTGTGGCTCATTACATCATTGTGTTAGAAATTAGTCAGCCGCTTTATTAGTTTTCTACATATACACTTCGGCGCGGTACCAGTACACATATGGTCAGCGATATAGCTGTGTCTTACCATTGAGTTGGAGTAGATCATCGTGGAATTTTTTTTTTTTTTTTTTTTTATGGGACGTGAATACACCACGGGCAAGGCTGATTTCTATAAAAATAACAAGGGGGTTCACAAAGTGAGAGCCAAAGCACAGTGTGCCCTGGTAACATTTGCTTTCCAAATCTTCTTTCCAGATCTTCCCAAACAATGATAACCTTCTCACTTATGCCCTAGGCTAATTAAGAGACGTTGTTACTTCTAGGCCTATATGTTGCTACTTTTGGAATTCGGATGCCCTAACTTACCCACCCTTACAGTCAATCCATTTGGACCAGTGAATTATACACCACGGGCCAGTGAATAAAACACTGCGGGCCAGTGAATTATACACCACGGGCCAGAGAATTATTCACCACAGGCCAGTGAATTTTACACCACGGGCCAGTGAATTTTACACCACGGGCCAGTGAATTATACACCACAGGCCAGTGAATTATATACCACGGGCCAGTGAATTATACACCACAGGCCAGTGAATCATACACCACGGGCCAGTGCATTATACACTTCCGTACGGAACTGATCAATGCACTTGCATGATGTATTGTTTACATAGAAAAGCCAGTCATTGAACGTAAAATTTAATCGCGAATCTGTCTCCCTTCCCAGTTTTCTATAATTTTACAAAGATTTTGTCATACAGTTTCTAAGCGAGTCAATCGCATCCAACAAATATTACAGGCTTTTCACAAAATGAAGAAAAATAGGTAGAATTCAATTCTTTTTTAGAAAAAAAAAATCCTTACGAATTTATTAACTAATGTAGAATGAGGCGAACAACAAGGCTCTTTTGAAAATGATCAAGAAAAGCTACTCAAATATCACATTACGTGCTTTTAGTACCCGTCATACAATGCTGAAACACTGCACATTGCTTAACGTTAACTAACACACTAAACAACCGTATTGCGCCTAACAGCAAAGGTCATTGCGCAGGTCAAATCTTTTTTCCTGTTTTACAAAGAAACGGACTGCCAAAAGATATTCGAGGGATTGGCTTTTATTTAGATTTAATTATAATATGTATGAATACTCAACAATTAACCTTTCCTGCGCATTATCAAGAATTCCAGAGGCTGTTTTATGAATGAGCTGTATTACGAGTACGGGGCATACACAGAGTACTTGTGGGTAATGTTGCATCATGGGAGACTGATTTACATTAAAGATCGCCCATTTGGGAGATTTCGTTCTCCCAAAAGGGAGATGAATCTCGACTGTTAATGCAGAGAATTGCATTAATGTGTGTGATGTAAACCAATAAAACAAACAATTTTCAACATAGACTCAATCAGAACTAGTTCAAAAATGAAGAATTCTGTGCATAATTCTCCGATACTAATTTAAGAAATATCTAACCCAAGTTGACTTCTGAATTCCCCTAAAAAATCACTCTGGATCCATTAATGTTTAATTGCAATTAACAAAATAGATACCTGCAAAAGACATAATTTCCCCGAGCTGAGGGTGCAATTAATATAATTCTCAGAAATGTTTTAAATTTTTTCCTTATACAAGCATAAAAAATCCTTTGGCAATTAATAAATGATTAAACCCTTACCAAGAAAGTAAAAATATGTCAGAAACTTACAATTTTTTAATTGAATATTTCTTGAATGAAATGAGATATCACAGCAATTTCTTGACAGATCAGTTTGTCTCCATCTATTACACAAGACTGACTAATGGACTCTATACTTATGAACTTTTCAGCAGATTAGGCAACAAATTAATCATTCCTTACATTTGCCCAAAATGGGATCTATAAAAGGTTTTTATTACACTAAACCTTATTACACCATCTCTCTTGACTCCAGTTCCTTTAAAGGTCTAGGAACCTGCACGAGCCACGAGCTGAAATAACATTTTCTGTCCATAGTGACTTCTTTCCGATCAAAAATGACAGGAAAGACTCTTTCAAAGTCACCTAATTCCAACAAAAATGGGAAAATCTGTCACGTTTGGTGCCAGAGAGATTCATGGATGGAGCCCACGTGAGTCTGCATAATCTTCTCAGTGGGCTTGCTGTTATCAGCCTGGCCGGTGGTGGACTCCCCATGTCATCTCCGCTGACATAGATTATTTTGACACCTTTAACCACACCGTAACCTTTGACCCTGTCAAGTGATTTGACAGATCTTGTAATGCACACCCTTTTAAAAGAATTGACAGATTGGCAACGGAAGCAGGAGCAAAACTCTTCAAAGAATGTCTGTTTATTGAAAGCCATAGAGCTGGAGAAACCAAGGCAGATGAAACAGTTTGTAATCTTGTTGGTTCAACTTGGCTGATTCAGAAACAGATAAGGAAGGCTTTACTCAAATCCATACAACTTACCACTTATCAACGAGGTTACATTAAATGAGGACGAATACATTTCCTTAGAAAACAATATGTAAAACAACTCAAGAGCATTCATGACTTGGTCATGGTCATGAGTATTCATGTCTTGGTCATGGTCATGAGTATTCATGACTTGGTCATGGTCATGAGTATTCGTGACTTGGTCATAAGTATTCATGACTTGGTCATGGTCATGAGTATTCATGACTTGGTCATGGTCATGAGTATTCATGACTTGACTATGGTCATGAGTATTCATGACTTGGTCATGGTCATGAGTATTCATGACTTGACTATGGTCATGAGTATTCATGACTTGGTCATGGTCATGAGTATTCATGACCATGAGTATTCATGATTTGACTATGGTCATGAGTATTCATGACTTGATCATGGTCATGAGTATTCATGACTTGGTCATGGTCATGAGTATTCATGACTTTGTCATGGTCATGAGTATTCATGACTTGGTCATGAGTATTCATGACTTGGTCATGAGTATTCATGACTTGGTCATGAGTATTCATGACTTGGTCATGGTCATGAGTATTCATAACTTGTTTATGAGTATTCATGACTTGGTCATGGTCATGAGTATTCATGACTTGGTCATGAGTATTCATGACTTGGTCATGAGTATTCATAACTTGGTCATGAGTATTCATGACTTGGTCATGAGTATTCATGACTTGGTCATGAGTATTCATGACTTGGTCATGAGTATTCATGACTTGGTCATGAGTATTCATGACTTGGTCATGAGTATTCATGACTTGGTCATGGTCATGAGTATTCTTGACTTGGTCATGGTCATGAGTATTCATGACTTGGTCATGGTCATGAGTATTCATGACTTGGTCATGGTCATGAGTATTCATGACTTGGTCATGAGTATTCATGACTTGGTCATGAGTATTCATGACTTGGTCATGAGTATTCATGACTTGGTCATGAGTATTCATGACTTGGTCATGAGTATTCATGACTTGGTCATGAGTATTCATGACTTGGTCATGGTCATGAGTACTCATGACTTGGTCATGGTCATGAGTATTCATGACTTGGTCATGGTCATACTAAAACTATCTAGCATATAATCTATTTGTCACATACATACATCATGCAGTTCTATACCCAACCCAATGACATCCTATACTGGGTAGTTCCATATCAACCCAATTCTTGTCAGGCTTCCTGTCCATGCTAGTTAATCACATACGTTCTATGGAGGGAGTTACTAAAGAGGTTCTGGAGGTGGCCCATCACAATACATAGATCTGTGAGTGATGCAATTTGACTTCGCTGAAACTGTCTAATTTTGGCTTTGCTTAGATTTTAAATGTCAACCTGACTTTACCTAAGATGGAATTTACTTGAATCTTATTTCCAGGTACATTGCATAATTAACATGTGCAGACCCAGCTTCTATGTATTCAAACCAAAGTCATATTGGCCAAAGATACTAAAGGGGTGGTGGGAGGGGGTGGTGGGAGGGGGGAGGTGGGGGTTGCACCTAGTTATTCATCATATACCCCCTTTCCAGGCTTTTTACTTCCCCACTGATCTGTTTTCTTGTTGGTCGATGTTCACTGATTGTATATCATTTCTGATTTATGTACGGCCTGTCGGAGATTATTCAAGCCTATACAGCTTACATGTAGATTTAATTTCAACTGAGTTACGATGCTCTGCACTCTTTTTCGGGCGGAGGTTCTCTTTCAAATTACCTGTCTCTTGCATGTTCACATTTCCACTCAAACAATACTTCATCTCTTCTTAAATGTTTTCATCAGCTAAAAAATATGAAGATATATTCCTTTAATACCAACATCAGATCTACTACATCATTAATTTTGTACTGAAAATGTCAAAGTTCATCAGAAAAATGATAGTCATGTGACTACCACCTGATAATAATTGAGTTTGCAATTTCTATGCAGGGTCCATTTTAGATTTTTGTCAGATCATGCAAAATACAAGTAGAGTTATGATTTGAATTATACAAAGAAATAAAACCACTTATTGTTCACTTTCATTAAAATAGCTCTAAAACAGAAAAGGTTAAATGATTATTTACTGATTTCATAGACGAGACATAGATACCATACATCAACTTTTTCCACCTGTTAGTAAAATAAAAAAGCCCCGAGTACAAATGCGCAGGCGTGACATGTACTCGACAAACGTTTTAGAACATGGTGAACAGCAAACTATCTGTGGATTTTAAATTAGCCAAATTCTTCTGTTAAAAGGCAACTAATGAACATTTTTTTTTTGATACTGAAATAAAGAGGGTGAAATCCCACCAGACTGCGCAAAGGAAGTAAAATCATCGCCTTTTTGGAAAAAACAATTTGCTTAAGTGTGACTCAAATTGGAAACACAGTAT
The DNA here is from genome assembly GCA_020152595.1 of Chiridota heheva. NCBI lineage: Eukaryota > Metazoa > Echinodermata > Holothuroidea > Apodida > Chiridotidae > Chiridota > Chiridota heheva. The sequence continues at coordinate 1,081,313 of JAIGNY010004447.1, read as the reverse complement.
CTGCAACAACCTAAGCACACAACACAAATGTCCCAGTAATAACATATGTGTACTTGGGTCATGACAATAACTAGGTGGCACCCTCAACATTTTCTTATTCTTGTAATATTTTGCCAAATTTTCTTGAAATTTTGGTAAGAAAACTGTTGACCTACCATCAAATTATGCTAGTGAGCTTTTAGACCCTTTCTACGCTATCCTTTTTTGCCGTCAATTCTGCTTTAATTTCCAGGTTGCTGTCCCCTATCCCATGATAATTATGTTAATGTACCACCTCCTAAAAGAGGATGACATTCAAGTTTTTGAGTTGGTCAGTTAGCCTAATAATAAGATTTTTACCCATGGAATCAGAGAGATTGAAACAAGCATTTGTGTAGGCAAACAGGAGTACATTTATAGTGAAGACTGTTAAAACCATTACCCTTTAAAAAATACTTGAGCAAAAAAGACAAACTCACCCCAAAAAATGCATCATTTCATCATGAAATCCCTCAGAAAAAATTCTTGATCTCTCAGAGGTTAGCTGGTATGCATGTTTATCATTCTGTCAACCAGAGAAAGATTGCCACCCTCAATCAATACCCAAAATGTTGAAATAGGAGATCATGTAAACACAAACTTGAAGTCACAAAAGTTCTCAAGTAGGTGCAAAATACCTTTCCCAGTGATTTACGAGCAATTAAAGGATATATAAAGGTGTGAGTCAATTTCCAGTCACAAAAATGAAAGCCAATACACTTCAATGCCATATTTTTACTAGGTTTATTTAAACAATTTATTACTTTGACAGCTGGAAAGGGACACAGACTTTAAAGTTTTTTCCAGGTGTGCACAGGTAAATTTTAGAGCTGTAAGTTCATCAAAATACCTGCCACATCTTCACTTCAGCCTCGTCAATTTAACTACTGTTGATACTGTTGTGGTAAATATGTACCGCAATATTAAAGGGACTTAGTGCAGGGAGCATTTGTAAGAAACAAGAGAACCAAAGCACTGCTATTGTAGTTTAAAATCATATTTCTTGTTATAATTGTAAAAAAATATGAGGCTCAAAATTCAGTCCATATGGACTACTAAAATAATTCCAGAGTAAACAGCACATTTTCACTGGGTGACACTCATCATTTTCAAAGAGAGAAATTCATGAAAGAACCACCTTACTTCCTGTTCATACATCACAAAATTTACTTCTGTCACAAAATCCTAATATATTGATCAGGCTCTATTCTGAAAACTAAACTTTTTTCTCTCAAAGTTTAAAAACTGTTTTACTCCATATTTCATGTTGTTTAATAGCAAATAAAAGAGAACAAAAAGAAGTTGCCCTAAACACAACCACTTATGTATGTCCATTTAAATACTCTTAATTTAGTATCCTTCTATTCAGACACAGCAAAGATCAATGAATTAAAAGATAATAGAAATGAATAAAATACAGATGAATTATGTCATTTAGAAAGAAAAAGAGGGATGGAAAGGTATTTTAGGATGAATCTTGCAGGTGTAAAATAAAGTTTTCATATATAGTTTTTCAAATGATAAAAAGCTAAAAGATTTTCTGTTAATTCAAATTCTTCGCCCAGTTACCTTAAGAAAATTGTTGCTGATGGGTGTAGATTTTGGCCTTCTTGCGGTGGCTAAAACTACATCAAAACCTGCAACATGTGCAAATATCCAAAGGAAGTGAAGTAAAGGTCATGTAAGGTCACTTATAAACTCAGGTGTGTTTGGCACTCCAGGTGTTGTAAGTATATTTTGACAACAGAAACTTTACATCTTAATATCAAAACCATGAAACCATAAATCAACTTAATTTTGACAAGCTACAGTAAATTTACAGCCATTAATCTTACGGAGCTGAGGTTACCTGTTCTTTCATTTTGTCTAGTCCACTGAGGTGAGAGGCACATGCAACCTCTGCTTCATGAGAGAAAGAGAATAAAAACTCTGGAATGTTCAGGACTGCTTGAAATGGATGGCAAGATTAATGTATCTTTGGTATGTTCGGTCTGTAAAAAGTTTGTTCAAACGGGGAACTGTCACTGCTGATGGACATAATGAAACACACAGTGTGGGGAGCTGTCCTTTATATGATACCATGCAAATTAAGTGTTAAGACATGCCATCCCACATTCTCCCCAGATTAAATGTTGCTATACACCTAGAGGAAAAATTTCTACAAAAAACTGAAGTAAAAAACTAAATAGTCATCTAGTATAGATGAGCATCGATCCCTTACCTAAAAATCCTATTAAACTTATATCATACAATTAAAGACTTGTGGTTAATCATTCATTGCCCATAACACCTGACAGGAGACAATACACAACCAGCTAAATAATGATGCAGGAATTCATTTAGTCATTTAAGGATTTGGCTTTTTTAAAATATGACTTCACGTTGAAGTTGTCATTCTAAATGCACTTGTCACTGCAAGTACTAAATTATGCAGATTTCATCAACTTTGTTCTAAGAAACAAACAGTACCCTTTGTCTATCAATCTTGTGGTCTGGACTAGCACAAAACAACAAATGAAAAAGTCTAAAATATCACAATTAGGGAATATGTGAGACTATACATTTTGTCTTTAGCTCAACATTTACGGGATTTGAGCTTATGTAGTGACTAACTTAAGAGCCAGGTACTCGCCCGGATATGTTTGGATTTTGTAGCGTTTATCATATCCTAAACGATTTTGGGTTATTTTGCTGTGTTGCTATGTTTGCCTTAAATAAATCGATATGTTGATGCAATAACAATTCATATTGTAAAGTAGTTTTAACAAATTCTGCATTCCCAAATTCACTAAAAATATTCAAATACTTGGGATTTCACTCAGCACAATCCAAAGGAATTTAGCATATATAATAACATTGGGAAATACCACCGACTATCTCTGATTAAAATAAAGCTAAATTTTCATTGGCTGGAGCGTCAAAATACCGTCTCGCACATATGCAAATCAATCTTGATATTCCGTTTGGGATTTCTCCCAATGTGTAGTCCAATTGGGATATAACTCTATAGTTGATAGTCATTTGGTTTAAAAAACCTATAAAAGCTAAAGAATGGCTAAATAGGTTATTTCAACTATATAATGCAAATAAATCTCTGCCTGTAAAATTACCAGTGTTAATAACTCACTGATACATTTTTTTTTTTTTTTTAACCTCTTTGAAAACCAGCATGAGTCCCGTGTCACAATAGACGCATGATCTGGATTGCAGTAATCTTATCCACAACAACTTTTGTTTGCAAAGCTCAAAAATGGCTAAACAACTTAAATAGGACATTTCAACCATATAAATGCGATTGATTCTCTGGCTGTAAAATCACCAAAAGTGTTAATAACTCACTGATGAAAATAAAAATAAAAACACCTTTGAAAACCAGCACGAGTCCGGTCACATAAGACACATGGCTTGCAGTAATGCCTTTTTAAAGAAATTCTTAGTGGTGAAGTGGGGGTGCCAATACACAAAATGGCCCTATTTGATAAACTTTTGACATGTAATATGCCCCCTCTCCCCCCTCCTTAATTTCTGGAAAATTTTCGTGATTTTTTTTTTTCATTTTTGAGGTTTTCTTTAATTTTCAGAAACTTTAGGTAATTTTCAGAAAATGTTGCATACTTTTTCGGGAACTTTTTGGCTAATTTTGGGATAATTTCCTTCAGTTCCAGACAATTTTCTTCGATTTTCAGAACATTTTCGGGTAGGCCTACCATTTTTTTAATTTCTAGAAAAATTTTCTTTAATTATCGGAACATTTTGCTAATTTTCAGGAAATTTTGCTAATTTTGGGAACATTTCGTTTAATTTCGAATAAATTTGCTAACTTTCGTAATTTTTGTTGGCTAAATGTGGGGTAAATTCTTTCATTTGCGGACAAATTCCTTCAATTATAGAAAAAATTTCTTTCATTTACCGTTATATGTAATAGGTATCTTAAAGGATTCAAGGGGCCAAGTAAATCCATCTTATATTAAAGAGGACTCCAAAAAAAAGTTAAAAAATCGTTTTAGTTATATTTTGTTATAATGATTGCCACTTGGAAGCGTGTTTGTGGGATGCTATTAGGCCTATATGCTATTATTGATTAATTGTGACTCATTAATGGTGATTAAGTAATCATTTGCTCAGAATGGCTAATACATTAGCAATACTTGAAATCATGTCTTGTTGCAAGGAAGTAAAATCCATTTTGATTTGATACAAAAATATTTTGTTGTTGGTATGCCTGTAATATGATTTCTATTTCACCTAAAAGCAAACATTGTGAATAAAATTTGCATCATATTGATGTTAAGGCTTAACTATAATAGTCTTACTTGAAAAACAGTTTTTACATATTCAAACGATATTAAAGCTCCCATACGCAATTGGGCAACTACAGCCCTGGGAGCCCATAGGGATTTTTGACCCTGCAGCGATATCGGAACCACGGTGGCAGGGGGGGGGGGGAGGAATTTCCCCTGGCCCAAGAGTAAGGGGGAAGTAGGGGCCCCTTTAAAACGTGTCGGTTGACTGGTCTGGATTCTAGAGGCGCTTTTTTGAAACTTATTTAAAGCTATTCTAGGTCAATCTTGAAGCTTGAAAACAAATAGATGGTCACTCACATAATACATAAAGCTTGTCACATACATTTAGTATTCATTTGACATAACAAAAGCATATCATTTTACCAGGGGTACCAACACCAAGAGGGTGGTATATGCACCTAATAATTTCCTAAGCAGCAATTTTCAAAGAAGCCTTTAAATTGTTCGCCCGATAGGTAATTGTCAACATTGGTCCTGGCTCTCCAATCTTTGAACCCATAGGCAGAATTTTCCTATCAAATGTGTGGGAAAGTAAAAAGTGACAAGCAAAACTGTCAACTGACAAGCGTCCCTTGTTTAAAGCCTAGTTTAGTGGTCAATCAAGTTCTGTTTCTATAAAAGAGGACTTTGAAAGAAACAAAATGGCGAAGAAAGCATTGCAAAATCTTAAGGATATATTCAAGTTTAAAGTTGGGTATCATTTGTGTAGAAACGGCTGAAATCAAACTAGTTGTGATGTCATAGCTTCAGATTCCTCAAAGTCTTTATGTATTCTATCATATTTTGTCCTGCGATTTTGTGGCTTCAAAACCATGGGATATGTCAACAAATTAGTTGGTTTATTTGGTTGATGTTTAATGCCACTGCGACAGTCAAGAGTCAAATGTGCCAAGAGGGTGTTAATAAATAATGGTATAAGAAATAGGATAGTGAGGAGATAGAAAATTTGTACGGGAGATAAAGGGGAAAAGCTGAATGTGCAAGGTTAGGTGTGGAAGGGGAGGAGATTATATGTGGTGGAAGAGGTTGCTGTTGCGGAGGAAGTTGTTCGTGTTTGAGGAAGAATTGTTTTCTAATAGGTCCGAGATTGAGGAGAGAAGAGATCTGGAGTTCTGGTAGAGGAGACAGGTGAACAAAATATGCTTGATAGTGAGATCGATGTTGCAAGTGGGGCAGAGAGGGGCAGGGGAGCCGGATAAGAGATGGGAATGGAAAGAAAAAAAATGGAAAAAAAAGTAGTAAAACTGAACCTAGGAAGGGTATTTATAATATACTACCTGAAGAAAGTTTGAGGGAAAATAATTTAAATAGTGAAAAAATTTGATAAACATTCTTTAAAATACATAACGACTTTGAGGAATCTGAGGCTGTGACATCACAACTAGTCTGATATCAGTCGTTTCTAAAGAAATGATACCAAATTTTAAACTTGAATATCTCCTTAACGGAATAAGATTTTTGAGTGCTTTCTTCACCATTTGGTTTCTTTTGAAGTCCTCTTTCATATGAGATGGACATACTTGCTTGACCACTGAACTAATCATTTAAATGAAAAGTGCCTCTTAATTACTTTCGAAAAATGCACATGAACTTGATTTTCTGCTCTCTCTGCTTCCCTGAGCTCCTTCCGACACCTCTGGTGCTTTGGGTCCCATAACAAAGATATTGCAGTGTCATTATTCATGGCTAGACCCAAATCGTTTGTGCCCAGGGCCTGTAAGGTTTACCCACCCTTCCGGCATTCCCAAGCTTTTGTTGCGCCACTGCTAATCAAATTTGTATTCCTTCCTAACAACCTAGGCCTACCCAATGTAACTCCCCTCCAACAAAAAGAGTCTTATACCCACCCCCAAAACATATTTTGAGCTACTATATCATTTATGTTCTGGCACCACAATGATATTAAAGCTCCCTCTTGCATCCCCCTACCCAAAAAAAACAAAAAAAAACATTTATTTTTTCATAACCCCAACCTACTCGAATTTACAACCCACCAACAAAAAACAGGCTTGTAACCACATACAAAATATGTTGAGCTACTACATCATTGATGTTCTAGTTTTCTTTTCAAGAATTGTTGTGAATTACTTTGGTCATTAGTTCCCAGATATTTACTTCTTTTTTTAAAATTATCAATTGTTTTACTTGAACAATTTCCTCACTAGAAATTAGTACTTTCCTGATATGAGCAATTGTTTTAAAGCCACAAAATTTTAGGAAAAATACAAAAAGACTGACTGTGAGGATGTGACATGACAAATATAGTTTGATTTGAGTCATTTCTGCATAATTGAGATATACCTACATGTAAATACCTTTCTTATCAGAAATCGAGCAATTTGAGTCAAGTCCAAATTTTCCCGACATATCCGACAGTATGGTATACAACTATGTGTTTCTTGGAATAGCTTTATCTAACCACAGTAAAGACAACATCTGATAGTAATTTAAGAGTTTAATGCCCAGTACAAAATTTAATGGAGAAGGTATCGCCAGTTTATTGATTTGGTGTTTATTTACATAATGTTATATATGGTATAATCAATGCTGTTCACATAGTAACTCAGAAACTAACACAGTAAAAAGATGGTAACGATGCAATTATATCCAGGTAAAGTTTGGGAACCTTGATTGATTGCTTCAAGCATAGTAGCTCCATGCCTGAAGTTAGTTGATCTCCATGCCTGAAGTTAGTTGGGACTTGTGCAGTGAAGAGCGAATTCGAAATGCTTCTAATTGGACAGTATTATCCTTGACACACATAAGGCTGCATGCCCATATAACAAAAGGGGTTGTCGAAGTGCCTGGGTGAGGTAGACAAGCCAGTGCACCACAACTGGTTATCAAAGGCCGTGGACATTGACTCGGTTGTCGATGTTATGTCTGTCCGTACGTCGTACCTGTGTTCTCGTCCGGGTCGTATTAAGCATTTCGTGATAGCTTTGTTACTATCATAACCGAATATGTAGGCGACAACCCCGTCATTGTAATTGTGTGTTTACTCGTCTTCGTCGAGTGAATGACAAAGTGCCCTTCAGACATCTTAGTTTTGACCATTTACTAATTTGATTTACAAACTGCAATTTCCTTGTAAGAGGCCCCTGTATACATGATTATGAATTAATAGTTCACAAATCTTCCAGGGGGTCAAAAAATGTCCTTTAATATGAAATATGACCCCCCCCCCCCTTCTTTATTTTAAATTCCTGGCTATGAGTATGGGCTGGTATGGTCTTTCAAGGTCAATGGACGGGCACAGAAATAGCATATGTAGTTTTCAAGTTATGAGTAATCAAAGTTTGAAAATTTTAATATGCTGAAAAAATGTGATAAACAGCAGAACATCTCCAAATGCTTTTATTATTCTTTATATTTCTCCCTTAATAGCCTTAAGTATCTGCCCAAATTGTCACGCTTCAAAACTATCTTAATGTTTGGGCTTCTGAAGATTTAACTGGCATCTCGCAGTTGGGTATTATTCCCAAACTCACCAGACCTTTTCATCCCAGAAGTCAACAGTGTATTAGGTAAGTTCATCTGGTCCAATGGACCAAACAAAATCAAATCCCTGCAGTATTGCCAAGGGGGTTTAACTATAATTAATCATAATTGTTTCAAACATGCGTTACAAATATCTTGGGTAAAAAGGTATTTGTCTGGTCTCCATAAGTCATGGAAAGTACTTTCCAATATTGCTCTGAAAGCTTTTGGGGGTGATCTCATATCCGTTGTAACTTTTCTGAAAAGTAATTGCAATGATGCATTGCACAATGGAATTTATGGAATAATTACAATATTTGTAATAATAATCATTATAATTTTCATAAGAAAGATGTACAATAGTGGTATTAATGCACGATATTGTCTCGCCCGATGGTTCTTTCTTCAGTTTCCCACAGATCTGGCCAAAATTTAACATCCCAAACATGTATTTTACTATACATATCATGGCTTAGTTGATGCTATTCCTCTTGCTTGAAAACAAACTGCCAACCATCACGGTAGATCCGTTATTCATCAGGAACAAACTGTAAACCATCACGGTGGATTCGTTATTCATCAGGAACAAACTGCCAACCATCACGGTAGATCCATTATTCATCAGGAACAAACTGCAAACCATCACGGTAGATCCGTTATTCATCAGGAACAAACTGCAAACCATCACGGTAGATCCGTTATTCATCAGGAACAAACTGCAAACCATCACGGTAGATCCGTTATTCATCAGGAACAAACTGCAAACCATCACGGTAGATCCGTTATTCATCAGGAACAAACTGTAAACCATCACGGTAGATCCGTTATTCATCAGGAACAAACTGCAACCATCACGGTAGATCCGTTATTCATCAGGAACAAACTGCCAACCATCACAGTAGATCCATTATTCATCAGGAACAAACTGCCAACCATCACAGTAGATCCATTATTCATCAGGAACAAACTGCAAACCATCACGGTAGATCCGTTATTCATCAGGAACAAACTGCAAACCATCACAGTAGATCCGTTATTCATCAGGAACAAACTGCAAACCATCACAGTAGATCCGTTATTCATCAGGAACAAACTGTAAACCATCACAGTAGATCCGTTATTCATCAGGAACAAACTGTAAACCATCACGGTAGATCCGTTATTCATCAGGAACAAACTGCAAACCATCACGGTAGATCCGTTATTCATCAGGAACAAACTGCAAACCATCACGGTAGATCCGTTATTCATCAGGAACAAACTGCAAACCATCACGGTAGATCCGTTATTCATCAGGAACAAACTGTAAACCATCACGGTAGATCCGTTATTCATCAGGAACAAACTGCAACCATCACGGTAGATCCGTTATTCATCAGGAACAAACTGCCAACCATCACAGTAGATCCATTATTCATCAGGAACAAACTGCCAACCATCACAGTAGATCCATTATTCATCAGGAACAAACTGCAAACCATCACGGTAGATCCGTTATTCATCAGGAACAAACTGCAAACCATCACAGTAGATCCGTTATTCATCAGGAACAAACTGCAAACCATCACAGTAGATCCGTTATTCATCAGGAACAAACTGTAAACCATCACAGTAGATCCGTTATTCATCAGGAACAAACTGTAAACCATCACGGTAGATCCGTTATTCATCAGGAACAAACTGCAAACCATCACGGTAGATCCGTTATTCATCAGGAACAAACTGCAAACCATCACGGTAGATCCGTTATTCATCAGGAACAAACTGTAAACCATCACGGTAGATCCGTTATTCATCAGGAACAAACTGCCATCCATCACAGTAGATCCGTTATTCATCAGGAACAAACTGCAAACCATCACAGTAGATCCGTTATTCATCAGGAACAAGCTGCAAACCATCACAGTAGATCCGTTATTCATTAGGAACAAACTGCAAACCATCACAGTAGATCCATTATTCATCAGGAACAAACTGCAAACCATCACAGTAGATCCGTTATTCATCAGGAACAAACTGCCAACCATCACGGTAGATCCATTATTCATCAGGAACAAACTGCAAACCATCACAGTAGATCCGTTATTCATCAGGAACAAACTGCAAGCCATCATGGTAGATCCGTTATTCATCAGGAACAAACTGCAACCATCACGGTAGATCCATTATTCATCAGGAACAAACTGCAAACCATCACGGTAGATCTGTTATTTATCAGAAACAAACTGCAAACCATCACAGTAGATCCGTTATTTATCAGGAACAAACTGCAAACCATCACGGTGGATCCGTTATTTTTTAGGAGCAAACTGCAAACCATCACAGTAGATCCGTTATTTATCAGGAGCAAACTGCCAACCATCACGGGAGATCCGTTATTCATCAGGTACAAACTGCCAACCATCACAGTAGATCTGTTATTCATCAGGAACAAACTGCCAACCATCACGGTAGATCCGTTATTCATCAGGGACAAACTGCAAACCATCACAGTAGATCCGTTATTCATCAGGAGCAAACTGCAACCATCACGGTAGATCCGTTATTTATCAGGAACAAACTGCAAACCATCACGGGAGATCCGTTATTCATCAGAAACAAACTGCCAACTATCACGGTAGATCCGTTATTCATCAGGAACAAACTGTAAACCATCACGGTAGATCCGTTATTCATCAGGAACAAACTGCAAGCCATCATGGTAGATCCGTTATTCATCAGGAACAAACTGCAAACCATCACGGTAGATCCGTTATTCATCAGGAACAAACTGCAAACCATCACGGTAGATCCGTTATTCATCAGGAACAAACTGTAAACCATCACGGTACATCACGATGAAATAAGACACTTAGTACATTGTAAAGTGACTAAGCAAGTCTATAAGGATTTCGTTAGCTCAAAAATGATTTTCAATGATGTCTTAGCAAAAAGGAAATGGAAAACACTTTTTAGCCACAATTTACCGGATGATTTTTGGACGCAAACTTGTAATATTTGCAAACTGTTTGAGACACTTACACCATTTACCTACAACATAGATATCTTCACCACATTGTAGGCACTAATCTTTTCTTATATAAAATTAATGAGTGTAAAAACCCATCATGTTCTTTTTGTAATGATTAAATTGAGAGTTTCGAGCGTCGTTTTGGTCCTTTGTTCAGACTAAACATTTTGGGACTCTGTAACTGCTGAATTTGCAACACAGTACTTTCCTTTCAAGCCATTTCTTTTGGCCTCAACAATTAGTTACCTGGGAGTTAATCGAATAATTCTTTATGCTAAAAAATTAACATACTGATGCCCTCTACCAATGCAAAATGAACAACAAGTATAGGAATTTTAAAATGATATGTTGTTTATCCTTGATGTAGAAAATTACATTGAAATTACCTAAGTTTGATTATTTTATTTTTTTTTGGTGAAAAATGTATGCCTTTTTTCGTTCGTTTTTCCCCCGAATTAAATGTCTGCATAATTGAATTTACTTTATCATGTGTATACAAAGATTATGTATGCATTATCATGATTAATGCTATTTTGTTCACATGTTATATTTGTAATAATACTATAAATGCAGAAGAAAAAAAGATTTCCAAAAAAATTAAGAATTTCTTCAGATCTTGAAAATGTTCAAAATGCCTTCCCCAGCTTGAGGTTGCTTTGTTAAGATCATTCCTCTTCATTAAAATTATCTTCCCCTTTTCAAAGAGAAATGGCAGAGGGTTAAAAACCAATAGAATTACGTAAGAAAATATAAAGATTGTGCACATATGTCCCGTTCATACATCACAAGAGTTACATAGAAATTTGCCTATTTAAACAAAAAACTTCAAAAGCAGTCAAATAGCCAATTTGACCTGATTTAGCTAATAAACTTGCCTCTACGATTTTACCGGTCCATATATACAAGCAGTATTAGAGTTATAATGTTCAGAAGGAAGGGGAAAGGTAGGTCCAAAGCCCCACTTGTCACGGAAAAGTAATAAGATAAGAAATAAGACCTGTACAACCTTAATGTAAATATAATGCACACAAATATAAATTAAGGTGAACAAAAGTTTGATGTACATTATCTGAGTGCAAACCTGTTGAGAAGAGCCCAGAGTCAGAGTACATGTCTGTCATTTTTTAATTTGTAGTTCTTTGGGTAACCTCTTTCATATATCAAATCATTGTTTGAGGTTCCATTTCCTCTTGATATAAAAAAGTTTACAGTAGGTATATATTGCAATAAAACAAGTTAAAGGGATATGGACAAGCTAATATAAACACTTGTAAATCAGCTGAACATCCTTGTAAAGGTGTGAGGTGGATACAAATGCCCTCAAGAGCATGGATCATAGCAGTTGATTATTTTTCTTAAGCTTGTCATCACACCACATGGTTACATGGTAACTTGGCAGTTCTGGCAAATGGTTAATTCAAGCAGTGCTGTTTAGAAACCTATTCTCTATGAGTTGCAACATCAATCGCCATAGGATTTTGTCACTTGCAGTTGATTCTAATAAAGAAATAGCGCAGTGGTCAAACAAGTAAACCCGAGATATGGAAGGGGAGCTAGGGCAATCCATAACTCAATCTCAACTAGAATGGTAAGTGCCCATGCAAATTGACACCCATATCATATGACCCGGCCAATCACAAAAATGGCACCTCACACTCAAGTCCCACATGGCATCCCATGTCTTACATGGCATCCCAAGCCATGTCCCAAATGGCATTCCACCATCCATACAGTATGTTTACATTGCATTCCACCATCCATACAGTATGTTTACATTGCATTCCACCATACAGTATGTCCCACATGATATCCCACCCTATGACCCACATGGCATTCCACCCTATGACCCACATGGCATCCCACCCTATGACCCACATGGCATCCCACTCATGACCCACATGGCATCCCACCCTTTGACCCACATGGCACTATGACTCGCATGGCCCCCATCCATGTCCCATGCGGCATCCCTTCCTATGCAGTTACATCCTGTCACACTCCTTGACTGAGCATACTAAGTTAAAAAGTCTTGTCAGTTCATACACTGTGGCAACTTTATGCAAATAAACACAATAATAAAGGCAGAGTTTAATAATCATGCCTGATATAGCCGTTGGTGCACAAATAGTTTGAAGAAGTTTAAGGGTTTTAAACCTCCAGTGTTATGAGAAACACTTGAGGATCTCTGAAGAATTTTGGGAAATCATATCATCTTACAGTTATCTTCGAAAGAAATATCAAATGTTTTGTAGACTTTTTAAGGAATCTAGTCTTCAACCTGTCTTGAGTATGAAAAACTTTAACATTTAGTAAGAAAATTCTAGCCTTCCATGAGGGTATCTGAAAAAACTAACATTTTCTAAGCAATTCTCAAAAAACTTCAACATTTTTAAGGAAATCTCATGCAAAACTGTGACCGGACGGACAGAATCGCCATTACATAGATTCACATTATACTTTGCATGCTCACCAAAACTAGAACATCCAAGATGTAGTAGCTCAACACATTTTGGGGGGTGGTTTGGTGGGTTTTTAACTCGAGTAGGCTGGGGTTGTTAGGTAAGAAATACATTTTGGTGTTTATTTTGGGGGGAAAATGCAAGCAGGAACTTTAATATCGATGTGATGCTAGAACATAAATGTAGTAGCTCAATATATGTTTGTGGGGTGGGTATAAGACTGTTTTTGTTAAAGGGGAGTTACATTGGGTAGGCTTAGGTTGTTAGAAGGAATACAAGTTTGATTAGCAGTGGCACAACAAAAAGTTGGAAATGCCTGGAAGGGTGGGTAAACCTTCCAGACCCTGGGCAAAATCGATTTGGTTCTAGCCCTGAAGAATGACACTCCAATATCTTTGTTATCGGACCCAAAGCGAGAGAGGTGTCGGAAGGAACTCTGGGAAGTGGAGAGAGTCCGAAATCAAGTTCATGTGCATTTTTGACAGTAATTGAGGGGCACTTTCATTTACAAAAAAGAGACACTTGTCAGTTGACAGTTTTTGCTTGTCACTTTTGACTTTCCCACACTTTCAGTAGGCAAATTCCGCCTATGGGTTCAAAGATTGGGGAGCCAGGACCAATGTTGATAATTACCCATCGGGCGAACAAGTAAAAAGCTTCTTTTGAAAATTGCTGCTTAGAAAATTATTAAGGGCATATACCTCCTCCCACCACAGCCATTGGCCCAGTGCCTCTGGTAAAATGATATGCTTTATTTATGTCAAATGAATACTACCTGATGTAACAACCTCTATTTATGATGTAGTATTTGTGAGTGGGTGAATATGTATTTGTTTTCAAGCTTCAAGAATGACCTAGAATAACTTCAAATAAGTTTCAAATGGGGGCCTTCAGGATCCAGATCGGTCCACCCACAACTTTTAAAAGGGTACTTGCTGCCCCCGTCCACACAATTTCAAAAGGGCAATTTCTGCCTCCTCACTCTTGGGCCAAGGGCAATTCCCCCCGCCACCCTCCCCACCTTGCCATCGCTGCAGAGGCAAAAATCCCTATGGGCCCCCAGGACTCTAGCTGCCCAACTGCGTATGGGAGCTTTAATATCGTTTGAATATGTAAAAACTGTTTTTCAGGTAAGCCTAAAATAGCTAAGCCTCAACATCAATATGATGCAAATTTTATTAACAATTTTTGCTTTCAAGTTAAATAGAAATCGTAGACAGACATACCAACAGCAAAATACTTTCACATGAATTAAAGATGGAGTTTACATCCTTGCAACAAGACATGATTTTAACTATTGCTAATGTATTAGCCATTCTGAGCAAATGATTAATTATCGCAAATAATGAATCACAATTACTCAATATAAGCATCTAGGCTTAATAGCATCCATCCCACAAATACACTTCCAAGTGGCAATCATTATCTAAAGCGATCTTTAAACTTTCTTTTGAACTCCTCTTTAATGATCCCTGAATCCTTTAAGATACCCATCTCATATAATGGTGATTTTCCAGAAAATGTTCCTATAATCAAAGAAATTGTCCGGAAATGAAAGAAATTACCCCAAAATTGGCTAAAGAAATTCCGAAAGTTAAGCAAAATCATCCGAAAATAAACAAAATGTTCCAAAAATGAGCACAATTTTTCGATAATTAAAGAACATTTTTCTGGAAATTATCAATTAGTAGGCCTACCTGAAAATGAAAGAAATTGACATGGAAATGTACTGAAACTCGAAGAAATTGTCCAGAACTATAGAAAATTATCCCAAAAGCTTCTGATAATAAGCAATATGTTCCGAAAATAAGCAAATTTTCCCGAAAATTGAAGAAAATTACCCGCAAATGAAAGAAAATTTCACTAACGAAAATGTTCTGAAAATCGAAAAAAAATTGTCCAGAAAATTAAGCAAAATTTCAGAAAAGAAAGCAAAATTTACAAGTTATTGTGGATAAGATTACTGCAAGCCAGGTCATGCAACAAATGCGACAGGGACCCATGCTGATTTTCAAAGGTGTTTTTTTAATTTTTTTATCAGTGAGTTATTATCACTTTGGTGATTTTACAGCCAGAGATTCAATCACCATTATATGGTTGAAATAACCTATTTAAGCTATCATTCTTAAGCTTTTAATAGGTTTTTTAAACCCAATTTATCGCCCAAATGAGCTATCAACTACAAATGTTATACCCCAATTGATTTACACATTGGGGGAAGTCCCAAATGAGATATCAAGCTCGAATAGCATATATACCAGATGGTATTTTGAAGCTCCAACCAATGAAAATATAGCTTTATTTCAATCGGAGATATTCAGTGGTATTTCCCGTGCCAATGTTACTATATATGCTAAATTCCTTCGGATTGCGCTGAGTGAAATTCAAGTATTTGAAACAATTTTAGTGAAATTTGGAATGCAGAATTCGTTAAAATACCTAGCAATATGAATTGTTATTGCATCAACATAGCGATCTATTTAGGGCAAACATAGCAACACAGCAAAATATCCAAAAAATGCTTAGGATATGATAAACAATGCAAAAATCCAAATGTATCCGGGCGAGAACCTAGGTCTTAAGTTAGTCATCGCATAAGCTCAAATCCCTTAAAGGGATGTTGAGCTAAGCACAACGAAAACATTCAGTACCTTACCACTGACGAGAATTACATCTAAAGATTATCTCTTACATTCACTGAGCCGCACAACATCAGCACCCAAATGGTGAAAACTATTTCAAATCATTTTCATTTTAATATCACTTGCTTATTTATATTTAAGAACCACATGCAAACTATGTATTTTCAAAGACATTTGAGAAGTAAAACCAAACCAGATGGTTTCAGAACCAATATATCACGCACACCTGCAACCAACATGCCACAAGATACTTCATTAGATTAGAAATGACCCTGTGATGACCTCTGACATCATGTCCTGTCTGACCCAAGTTGCTGGAATGACACAGGGTGCAACAGGAAATCAGTGTCAAGACAGAGGTTATCTCCCAACCATCAATCATCCCATCCACCATGCATTGTCTTATCAGCCTCACTTAATTTTCCATCATCAGAAAAATAAACTCTTGTGCCAAAAAAATAATTGATGAGAACAGGAAACTGTACCTATCAGAGTGCCATCTATCATCCTTCATTTCTTTAGTTTCTGTCTATCTTTTCATCTCAGACTTTGTCAGTCTGTTAATCTATGAGAGGAACATAACAGATTTGGATTGGACTTCTAAGGTTGCAGAACGGAGAGCCCAGATTATTAACTACAGGCTTATACTTATACTAGAGCATCAAAATTATAAAAATACAGTGATAATTTCTTTTTCTTGATAAATGCATAATCATGCAAAATAATGGTTAACAAAGGAGCAAGTTTTAAGCAGTAGCTGTATGCAACACTAGCTTAAAAATCTTTGATGTCCAGCAAACAATCTAAGTGTGCAAACAGTTTCCTGGATTTTCAGCAGTGACTTTGTAGTAATCCTGGGGGCACTTCATACTAAAAGTGGTAGGGGTGTGCAGTTAACACACCAACCAACCGAAAAACATACCCACAGTGTGACAGATTTTTTGATAACTGCAGTATGATATTATACAATTTTGATATCCGCAGTATGAAATAAGGCAATTTTGATACCTGCAGTATGAAATAAGTCAATTTTGATACCTGCAGTATGAGTATTCAACAAAAATATATTGTAAAACTGGACCAGCAGTACACAATCAAACCGCATTTTTGGGGACCTGCACTACAAAAACGATGAAAAAAAGGCACCTATATATATATATAAATATATATATATATATATAAATATATGTATATATATATATATAATATATGTATATGTATATATATATATATATATATATATATATATATATATATATATATATATATATATATATAATATATAAATATATATATATATATATATATATATATATATATATATATATATATATATATATATATATATATATATATATATGTATATATATATATATATATATATATATATATATATATATATATATATATATATATATATATATATATATATATATATATATATATATATATATATATATATATATAAACATATTTATATATATATATAAATGTATATATATATATATATATATATATATATATATATATATATATATATATATATATATATATATATATATATATAAACACTTTTGAATGTGATGTGATGTCATAACTGGTACAATTTCAGCTGTTTCTACACAAATGAAAGAGAACATTAACTGGAATACAAGTTTTGAATGCTTTCTTCCACAAATTGATGTCTTTTAATATCTTATTCATATAAGCTTGACCACTGAAATAATCATATCAACACCAAATTAGGTAAAGTTTTGGGGTAAAATTTAGCTTCCTATTAAATCTTGGGTCTTTCATCTTGCAATATTTGGTCAATGACAAGGAGAGCAAAGCTCTGGTTTATTTTGTCAGCTACTTCTGACAGCTTTCATAATTGTTTCATGAAACTCAGGTGTGAGATAGATTATTTGAAGAAGCACAGAGGTCATACACACCTGTGACCCTGTGAGGTGACCCTGTGAGGAAACCCATACCCATGTTTACCTTTCACCTAGCAGGGACTCTCAAAAGAGTCAGAATCATATTCTCAGTTTTTAACCAATTTTTTGCAGCTTGAGATGGATTAGTTTTAAGAGCCAGAACCAAAAGGTTTTGTGGTAGATGCGTTCTCATCAGCCGATTGATTTGCAAATTTTGTATTAACTGTCATGTCATTGCATGTCATGAAATATTTGTTTCATGATATTCATTCATAAGCCACACCCACCATGCAGATCACTAAAAAGGTTGACAAATTAGAATTTACACAATAAGTAACAACATTATCATAGCAAATATGATGCAAAAGCAGTTGCTCATTTATCTTATTACAAGAATTTGTCAGTAAGCCACACCTACTCATTAATATTCATGACATCACTACCACAACATTAGAACATATGTACAGACCATAACCCATCTGTATGTGTACCACATATGGCATAAATCCATTCATGAGATATGGTGTATATAATTTAGCACTTTCACATATGATTGAAGGATAAGTTCAGTGGTCAAGCAAGTTTATCTTATATAAAAGAGGACATCAAAAGAAACAAAATGGTGAAAAAAGCATTCAAAAATCTTATTCCATTCAAAAGATATTCAAGGTTAAAGCTTTGTCTTATCTGTGTAGAAATGACTGGTGCAGTAAGTCTACTATGGAAGGTTGTGTCTTCATCCTCACATTCTTAACAACTGTTAATGTATGAAGTTTTTTTAATTTTTCATTATTTAAATTATTTTCTTCAAAATTTCTTTAGGTGGTACATTATAAATACCCTTCCTAGATTCAGTTTTACTGCTTTTTTGACATATCCCATGGTTTTTAGGCCACAAGTTCACAGGACAAAATATGATAGAATACATAAAGGCTTTGATGAATCTAATGCTATGACATCACAACTAGGCTGATTTCAGTCATTTCTACACAAATAATACCAAATTTTAAACTTATATATTTCCTTAAACGGAATGACATTGTTGAATGCTTTTTTCATTATTATGTTTCTTTTGAAGTCCTCTTTCATATGAGCCCCTAAACTAATCATTTAAGCCATGTCAACCATGCATATTAATGACATCTGGTAATAACATATGCATGTACATAATAACCAACAATATTATCATGCCCAGTATGATACAAAACAGACACATAGTTGCTCACTTATCAAATTTCAAAATTCTCACTTTAAGCTCCTGCCCACTTATTGATATGTGTGGTATCACCACCAAAAACAATAGGGTACATCTATAGACCATGGGCTATCTGTGTACACACATGACGTGAATCCACTTCATAGTTCTTGAGATATCATGTTTACAAGCATTTTGTTTACAAAATCATATTAAGCCCTGCCCACTATGCCTTTTAATAAAATTCAACATTTTTATACCATGAACACATACATACTAGCTAACATTATTATACCATATATGAAACAAAACATACATGTGATTGTCAAAATATGAACATTTCCAGATTTTTACATTAAGCCCTGCCTACTTATTAATATGTATGACATCGCCACCAAAAACAATAGGGCACATCTACGGACCATGGGCTATCATTGTACTCAATATGAAACGAATCCAGTTTACCATTCTTGAGATACCATGTTTACAAGCACTTTTCAGCAAAATCATTAAGCCACGCCCACTACACATATTACTGAAATTTAACATTTTTACACAATGAACATGTACAATTTTACATAAAGCCCCACGTTCTCATTAATATGCGTGACATCTCCATGAAAAAACAAAAAATCTGTGCACCAAATATGACATTAATCCAGTGTACTGTTCTTGAGATATCGCGTTTACGAGCTGGCCATCAAAAACACAGACATACACATACACCCACCCATACATACATACACACACCCACACATACATACACGCCATCATGACCGCATAGGTTCCTGATGCTACCGCGTCGGAACTAAAAAAGGAGGCCCATGGAAAAAAAGATGAAGGAAAAGATGAAAGGTCTCGAGAGAATTGACAAAAGGAGAAATGAAACTGATTGATGTTGATAGAAGACACAAGAGATAGAGGGAGGAGTAAAAACCAGAATGAACGACCAATCTGAACAAGGAAGGACCAGGTGCAAAAGATGGGCCCCACAGTGAATGAACGTCAAAGAGGAAATTTGTTTCTTCTGGCAAATCAGTTATAACAATGACACAGTATTCAACAACTGATTTCAACCCACTGACACACACCTGAAGCATAATCGACTCTACACAATGTACTTTTATATCAAACCATGACTTAATCAACAAATAACCCCTAATCAATCATCAAAATCATTTTGTACCAAAGCATAAAACAGCTGTTAAGAAGTAACATCCAACATCATCCATTATTTTAACATAAATCTGAGATGAAAAGGCTAATGACAGGTTTTAACAGTTCAAAATCTACACAATCAGAAAAGAATTTGGTAACGTGTTTAAATGGCATGTTTCCACCTTATGATTTGACTTCACTTTAGGGACAGTAAAAAATGGAAAACTAGGCCATGCAATGTTTGTGGTTGGCAAAAGTGTGGATGTTTCAGACTGACAGAGAAGTTGTTACTATGTCTGTATAATTGTCCACTTTTGAGACAACTTCTTTCCCACGATTTTTTTAATTTGTTTTCCAATCCCAAAGAAATAACTCAAAGCTACCAATGGGGTTACATATGCCAAGTAACTTACCGTTCAATTGTCAAAGAGGCAGAATGGGATGGGAGGGGAGGGGGTACCATAATGTTTGCTATCAATATCCAAAAGTGACTTTGATAACGTTATTCCTGAAAAGTGACAAAAACTGTGCAATGGCTAATTTAGAGCAGAATTTAAGAAAATTGTGTTGCTTTATTCATCGTTTTAATCAAAATAATTTGGTAAATGTTGAATTAAACCAGTGATGTCATTATGTATTTTGAATTTGAAGTATTTACATGCACGGTCTTCACAGGGGAGTAAATAATGATGCAAATATGATATACATACCTCCACCCCCATCTTTGGGCCCACATTGGCTAGTATAGACCTTTACATTTTGAAGGATAATCTGACAATTTGGAGGTTAAGAATCCTGCCTTATAAACAGGCCTACATTTTGTACTTCTTTCACACAGTGGATCACATTTCAATTTGCCTCACCTTTGCTAAGCCAATTAATTCCCCAATACATTGTGTCACTGACAACCCATCCCATAACCTTTCTTTCCTCACCTTGTCAGTTTTCCCTCTAGGCTTTTTCCAGGTGAGACAAAGAGGCATTAAACATATTTTGAAAGAATACAAACTAACTAAACATAAATTACCTGAAGTTTTCCAAGGCTGTCTGACTGGTAAGCGGACACACCTGGAATCACATCAAGGTAACCTTTCTTTTTCTCCACTTTCTTTCCTGTTATTTTTTCTCTTGAAATATTTACAGTCTTGTGTTTTATTCATTAGTAAAGGTAATGGATAAAACATGTCATTTGTGATTTTCATGACATTTTATTTAGGGCCTGTGGTTCACACATTTCATCTGATAGGGTGGGCTGACAGACAATTCAACTTAAAGAAGTCTCAGGATGCAGAATAACATTATAAAGGGATAGTCATCTAAATGCGTTGAAGTTGATGGCATGGAAGATATACTTATGTTTGATGGAAAAAAAAATGAATTGTAAATGTGATGGGAGATGAATATATTCAATTGAACTAAGCTTACTACAGTCAGTTTGAGCTGATGGCTATAATACATATTGGGTTGGGGAAGATATGGGACACTAGGTACAAGTAACTAGAATAGTAAATACTGTCACGGTTCGCATGCCAATGCAAATTGACACCCATATCATATGACCCAGCCAATTATAAAAATAGCATCTCACACTAAATCCCACATGGCATCCCATGTCCAACATGGCATCCCATGTCCAACATGGCATCCCACCCCATGTTCCACATGACATCCCATCGCAGGTCCCACATGGCATTCCACCATATCTCCCACATGGCATCCCACCTCACGTCCCACTTGACATCCCATCCCATACCTTATCCCACGTGGCATCCCATCCTATGACCCACATGGCATCCCACCC
Source organism: Chiridota heheva (assembly GCA_020152595.1). Classification (NCBI taxonomy): domain Eukaryota; kingdom Metazoa; phylum Echinodermata; class Holothuroidea; order Apodida; family Chiridotidae; genus Chiridota; species Chiridota heheva. Next base: position 1,059,327 of record JAIGNY010004447.1, on the reverse strand, counting down.
TATGTCTCACATGGATCCCATCCCATGTGCCGAATGACATCCCACCCCATGTCCCACATGGCATCCCATCCCATGTCCCACATGGAATTCCACTATATCTCCTACATGGTATTCCACCATACAGTATGTCTCACATGGCATTCCACCATGTCTCACATGGCATTCTACCATATGTCCCACACGGCATCCCACCCTATAACCCATATGTCATCTCACCCTATGACCCATATGGTATCCCACACGGATACAATCCTGCATGTATGTCCCACATTAATCCAACCATGTTTCACATTACATCTCTCCCAATGTCCCACATGGCATCCCTTCCTGTGTCCCACATGGCATCCCTCTGTATGTCCCCCATGGCATCCAACGATATGTCCTGCATCAGTGGCTTCCCACCTGATGTCCCATATGGCATTCCACCTTATGTCCCACATTTGATCCAACCATATGTTCCACATGGTATCCCTCCCAATGTCCCAATAACATCCTACTTTATGTCCCACATGGTATAGCATCCCATGTCCTCCTATCCTATGTCCCACATAGCCTACTACCCAATGTCACACATGGCATCCCAACCTATGTCACACTCTGTGTTACTCGTGGCATCCCACCCCATGTCCCACATGGCATCCCACCCCATGTCCCACATGAAATCCCATGTCCCACATGACATCCCATCGCATGGCATTCCACCCTATGTCTCACATGGCATTCCACCATATATCCTACATGGCATTCTACCTTGTTCCACATGGAATCCCACATGACATCCCATAGGCTCCATAAGTCTCATCCTATCTATCACAGTCTCTGATTGAGCATACTATATATGAAAGTGTCAGATAATATAATAACTTATATGCAAATGACCTGTTCAATAAGAAAAAAAGGCGGAGTCGAATAATTTGTGCCTAATAAAGCCCTTGGTGTATACTACATGGTATATATTATATCATATGTCCCGCATGGCCCCCATCCATGTCCCACATGGTATCCGTCCCTATTTCCATATGCAGTCACATCCTGTCACACTCCCTGACTGAGCATACAAAAAAAAAAAAAAAAAAACCTGGTCAGTTCATATACTGGAGCAAGTTTATGCAACACAATAATAAAGGTGGAGTTTAATAATCATGCCTGATACAACCGTTGGTGCCCAAAAATTTTGAGGAATTTTAAGGATTTTAAATCTTCAGTGCTATGAGAGAGACACTTGAGGATCTCTGAAGAATATTGGAAAATCATATCATTTTACAGTGATCTTCTAAGAAAATATCATATGTTTTGTAGACTTTTTGAGAAACTAGTCTGATGTGTCTCTTAAAAATTTTAACAGTTTGTAAAGAAATTCTCAAAAAAAACTTTAACATTTCTGAGGAAATCTCAGAAAAAAACTGTGGACGGCCGGACGGATGGCCAGACGTACGAAATCACCATTACATAGGGTTCGCATTGTGCTTCGCATGCTCACCAATAAAGAAAATACACAGAAGAAAATATGCAAATTTCTGATGTCACCAGCTGAATAGATTTCTTGTACAATCATTGTTTCTAAATCCTCTGCAACAATATTATAAATATGTAATGCTGATATTACTAAAATATCTTTTACTTGGTCGTGCCCAGAATCTATGTTGTAATGTATTGCACTTAACCAACATTTATTGCTCTTCACATAAACCCTTCCTCTCTCTTCACATAAACCCTTCCTCCCTCTTCACATAAACCCTTCCTCCCTGTGCACATAAACCCTTCCTCCCTCTTCATATAAACCTTTCTCCCTCTTCACATTACCCTTCCTCCCTCTTCACATAACCCCTTCCTCCCTCTTCACATACACCCTTCCTCCCTGTGCACATAAACCCTTCCTCCCTCTTCACATAAACCCTTCCTCCCTCTTCACATAACCCTTCCTCCCTCTTCACATAAACCCTTCCTCCCTCTTCACATAAACCCTTCCTCCCTCTTCACATAAACCCTTTCTCTCTCTTCACATAAACCCTTCCTCCGTCTTCACATAAACCCTTCCTCCCTCTTCACATTACCCTTCCTCCCTCTTCACATAAACCCTTCCTCCCTCTTCACATAAACCCTTTCTCCCTCTTCACATAAACCCTTCCTCCCTCTTCACATAAACCCTTCCTCCCTCTTCACATTACCCTTCCTCCCTCTTCACATTACCCTTCCTCCCTCTTCACATTACCCTTCCTCCCTCTTCACATAAACCCTTTCTCCCTCTTCACATAAACCCTTCCTCCCTGTGCACATAAACTCTTCCTCCCTCTTCACATACCCCTTTCTCCCTCTTCACATAACCATTCCTACCTCTTCACATAACCCTTCCTCCCTTTTCACATCAACCCTTCCTCCCTCTTCACATAAACCCTTCCTCCCTGTGCACATAAACCCTTCCTCCCTCTTCACATACCCCTTTCTCCCTCTTCACATAACCATTCCTACCTCTTCACATAACCATTCCTACCTCTTCACATAACCCTTCCTCCCTTTTCACATAAACCCTTCCTCACTCTTCACATAACCCTTCCTCCCTTTTCACATAAACCCTTCCTCCCTCTTCACATAAACCCTTTCTCCCTCTTCACATTACCCTTCCTCCTCTTCACATAAACCCTTTCTCCTCTTCACATAAACCCTTCCTCCCTGTGCACATAAACCCTTCCTCCCTCTTCACATTACCCTTCCTCCCTCATCACATAACCCTTCCTCCCTCTTCACATAAACCCTTTCTCCCTCTTCACATAAACCCTTCCTCCCTGTGCACATAAACCCTTCCTCCCTCTTCACATACCCCTTTCTCCCTCTTCACATAACCATTCCTACCTCTTCACATAACCCTTTCTCCCTTTTCACATCAACCCTTCCTCCCTCTCCACATAAACCCTTCCTCCCTGTGCACATAAACCCTTCCTCCCTCTTCACATACCCCTTTCTCCCTCTTCACATTACCCTTCCTCCCCCTTCACATAAACCCTTTCTCCCTCTTCACATAAACCCTTCCTCCCTCTTCACATAAACCCTTTCTCCCTCTTCACATTACCCTTCCTCCCTCTTCACATACCCCTTTCTCCCTCTTCACATAACCATTCCTACCTCTTCACATAACCCTTTCTCCTTTTCACATCAACCCTTCCTCCTCTCCACATAAACCCTTCCTCCTGTGCACATAAACCCTTCCTCCTCTTCACATACCCTTTCTCCCTCTTCACATTACCCTTCCTCCCCTTCACATAAACCCTTTCTCCTCTTCACATAAACCCTTCCTCCCTCTTCACATAAACCCTTTCTCCCTCTTCACATTACCCTTCCTCCCTCTTCACATAAACCCTTCCTCCCTGTACACATAAACCCTTCCTCCCTGTACACATAAACCTTTCCTTCCTCTTCACATACCCCTTTCTCCCTCTTCACATAACCCTTCCTCCCTCTTCACATAAACCCTTCCTCCCTCTTCACATTACCCTTCCTCCCTCTTCACATAAACCCTTCCTTCCTCTTCACATACCCCTTTCTCCCTCTTCACATAACCATTCCTACCTCTTCACATAACCCTTCCTCCCTTTTCACATAAACCTTTCTCCCTGTGCACATAAACCCTTTCTTCCTCTTCACATAGCCCTTTCTCCCTCTTCACATAACCATTCCTACCTCTTCACATAACCCTTCCTCCTTTTCACCTAACCCTTCCTCCCTCTTCATATAACCCTTTCTCCCTCTTCACATAACCCTTCCTCCCTCTTCACATTACCCTTCCTCCCTCTTCACACAACCCTTCCTCCCTCTTCAAAAATCCTCCTCTATGATTTCAGTCAAATTCCTTCAATTATTTTAGCCTCTTAAGAGTAAGAGTCTTTTTATTATCTCAAAAAAATAATGTTGAAATTACTTTTGTCTCAAAACTTCGGTTCAGCCGCTGTTCAACAAAGTATGTCACACCTGTATACAGACATTGTATAAGTATCACTTTCTGTTGCATAAATTCATACATGGAAGTCATTTCTCTTGAAAAACATTTTGAAACTTAAGTTGCTATGTCTTAACAAAAACCATATTTTGAGTACTTTCTTAAGCTTTTTTTGTATCTTTCACTCCCATTTATCATATACAATGGCAATATTTTGACACTATAAATATTACGCCTCCCTGATAGAACCAGGGGATGCTTAACATCTACCTGAGGCTTGGTGTCCCTGGGCTTATGCCTCATTTAAGGTTCTATATACAAATAAAACATGTAATTATCTGAGATGATGTGTGGTCTTGCTATTCCAGGTAGCCCTTAGATATTTTAAATGTAAAGACAGGTATTTTACATTATCAGTTTGCCCAAGGTTTATGTGTAAGCTATTGTTAAAGGCATTGTTTGCCCAAGGTTAAAGTGTGAGCTATTGTTAAAGGCATTGAGAAATGAATGAGGTATTTTCAAACTTTTATAGGGCGCTTTAAGACCGTTTAAAAAGAGGAATTCCCGTCCCAGTAAAATTCCTCAAATTGCGATGTTCATATCTTTATGTCACATCTGGTTGTGGATCGTTTCTAATTAAGTACGTATTGAGTGTGTATCATGTACAGTGTGCTAGTCACTTTCGTGGCGGTTATTGATTGGTTGTTGCTATTTGTGTATGACCAATCAGAAACATCGACTTACTGTCCATGTTAACACGATATCTGGCCTTTAAATAACGTTAAATGGTAAATTTATTTTCAATTAATGTTAACAGTATAATCACAAAGATACAATTACACCTTCTGTAAAATCATACCTGTACAAATGTGATCATTAATTGAATCCCAGGTTCTATGTGTGTTTATCCAGTAAAAGCAAATGTACTTGCATAGCATTATATCTCTTTTGAAACTCATAGCCTACTAAAACATTTTCTTCATTCTTTCTTTTATAATTTCTGTAGGAGGAAACAGAACAAATACACTTACTACTAATTTGGGGACATGTAATGTTTTCTTTTCACACATTTTTTCACAACTTTTTCCTTTTTGTTTGCCTGTCCTCTTGATAAGGTTCAAAGAAAAGTGCACGCTGTCATGGTCACTGATACTACAGTATAGCAACAGCAGCAAATGAAATATATCTGACCACAAAATGGACGAGGTCTTTATAAATTGTGAGTTTAGGAAAGTTATTTTGAGTAAATCATTCACAATGTAGCTTTAACATTCCAATGTTTCTTTGCTTGATGCAAGAAATTGCTCTTGTACGTGATGGTTGTGACATTTTTTGGTTCAGTACATTGAAAAGCAACTGAGGGCAATCTTCCTCCTTCTTTTCACTTTATTTGTCTCAGCTGGGGCAAGAATTCTCACCCTATAAATCTCCCTTCTTGACAAATTTGATATCATTTTACATCTGTCCTTTACAACAGTATGATTTATTCCCAATTTATCTGCCTTCTTTAGAACCAATAAATCACATCACCTGTTCTGTCACACAAAAATTAATGGATGACAGATTGAGAGGAATCCTAACTTCATTCCAAACCACTGAGACAGTGATCTCTAGAGCTGAAATCCACTACAAATATACTTTGATGGATAAACATTTTGTCGAAATGGAAGCTCCTTTACATCCAATCACTGAATAGATTATGAATAGATTATAGATGCTCATGGCGTTGTATTTTGGTATTCACCTTTTGCAGCTTATGAAAATCATGCAGTTACTTCATAACTAACATATTTCTTAGTTCTGTCATAATTTTCTGATTTTCTGAAAAGGATAGAATAATAGGAAAATTTCATACACCCATCAAAAGTGCTTGAGTGTAAATAAAATAGAAATAGTTGCCATGAAATCTTATTTACAGTTGCCATTTTCTTATGTCTGGTTATGACTGAGTTTTGTTCTTATATTACATTCTTTTAATTTCTTTTGAGACTCTATAGAATGAAGAGAAGTACCGGTAAATCCATGAAAGTAGATATGCCCGGTGGATACTGGTTCTCATGTTACAAAGGCAGTGAAGGAATGACGTACCCTGTGATGGTTCAATGGCACCTGTATGACAAACTGTTACTTCAGTTCTATTTTGTTGGTATCTCACAGGTCTTTTGATAATCTTTGGTAATCATTAGGAGAGCAAACCACTTATGCCATACCCTACCCCTTAGGCTTAAGGGGTGGCAAATGTGGACTGTAATTCTGGGAGGGGGAGGGGCAAGTTCCCTAACAAAATTTTGGTTCCCAAATATGTAGAGGTATATTATGGCCTTGTTTCCCCCTACCCCCCCCCCTTCTTAATGTAGAATGTAGGAGAATTTGGACCCTGCTGTCACAATCATGCAATCGTTTAAACTTCTTGCTTTTTCACTGATCAAAAGATCCAAAAAACACACGTGATGTTTGGTGTGACTCAAACCATCCAATACAGTTATCTATATCCATTCAAATCACTTGGAAACTATTCCTGACGTCATTGTCCTTTTATTATGTTAAGGAGGACGAAGTAAAACTTTTCAACTCCCCTCAGGAATTACAATTGAACCACAATGACTCATTAAGGTTATTAATGAGGTAAGAGTCTGACATTTACTGTTTTAAAATAGCCTCCAATTAGCAATAAACTTTCTTCAGTTATTCACTTTCGCTCCCCATGGAGCAGAGCTGTTCTAAATTTAACCCCCAATTTTGTGGATGAACTTGACACATCCTGGGCGCTGATTATCAACATACTTTAATGAAAGTTAACTGTTGAGCTGTCTACTTAACTTAGGTGCAGAATGTATCACTTGGCAATAACTGATAGATTATCTTCACATTTGGTGGAGAGTGACCTCATTTTCATTCTCACTGACTTACTGCAAAGTATTGAAATAAATGCCACCTTATGTTGTGATGGAGTAGAGGTATGGGTTAAATATTTTAAGACATTTTGTCATATATACATATGCAGAAATCTATTAAGAAATCAACAACAATTTTAACTCGTGTGACCTCATGTGACCTTCTACCTTAATCTATTTTTAAGCTTATATTTTGCATTGTGGGAAATTTGCATATTCAGCGTTACTGATTTCAACGGACCTTAAGTAGCAGGAGGTAATGCGCTGTACTCCAGAGGTGATAAGCATTTATTTCCAAATCATTCTAAGCCTTTAAATGTTTGACCACATCAATGATCCATCTAAGACCTGGATTAACACACCAATGTCTTATTAGAGAACTAAATTCAAATACACAGCTTTTTGATTCAGATTTAAAGCATAATCAAATTCATTCGTACTTCAGTCAAAATTCATACAAGTTCTCTTTAAATCTTTTTTATGGCCACTTACCACAAAACTATTTCCTGCAGAACTCAGTAGGGGGGAATAAGAAATGCACATTTTCCCCATAGAATTGTTTAGATTTTGGTTTTCCCTATTCCTGTGTCAATGAGAGTTGATAATACTGATAAAGTCAAACTCAATGTCAATCAAAATGTGTGGATAAAAGAATGAAGAAAGAAAATATTCAAGCAATTAAGAGTTATGGATGATTAGAATTCTTAGCTATGGCTGAATTGTGCTATTAAAAAACATTCCATTGGTTATGTCTTTCTGGTAAGCATTTTCACTTGGAAAATCCTGGCCTGACAAAGGCTGGCATGGTTTGTAATTCCAGATCATGTTAGAGACATTACTTGATAATAGACTTACATAAAGAAGAATTTATTTGAATTCACCAAGGAAGTTTTTAATGGAATTGTCTGATGTCAGAAAGTGGTATAATTATAAAGCGTGAACATAATTAATCAGAGCGTTGAGGGGAAGGGGAGGGTCAGAAGGTAATTAATGTAAAAAAAAAAAGTTGATGCTAATGTATGATTAAATACTGTAGCTCCCCCTTCCACCACAAAAGGTGCCATTAGACCCTTATCTCCCTTTTGTTTGAAGAAACCTCAGTGGATTTGAAATAAACAGCAGAGTAGAAAGTTTTCGGTTGGCCTTGTATATCTCAAACTCAAAGCCTCTGCTATGAATGTTCTTCAACCTAACATCCATACCACAAAGATGTGAGCTATATAGTGACCAGGAAGTTGCCATGTTCCCTACTAATTGTACCACAGGGTTATAGTTTTACCAACTCCCAGCTCACAAGAAGCACCCACCCCCCGCAATGTTTCCATGATCATCACCACTCAATTTTTGAGGTTATGTAAAAGAATGCAATGTGAAATGAGAAAGGGCAGTTTACCTTCGCCTTCCACTGGTGACAAATCTTGTCACTAATAAAACCACATCAGAAACTTGATGACATTACCAACTTCCCTTTTCATGAAGGGCAATTTAAGAATTCTAGGATCATCCAAGGTTTAACCAGGAGTTGTCAACTGGGGATGACCAGGGAAAGAACATAGGAAATTTAGATCCAGATAGTTGTATGAAAATTAATACAAATTAACACATATCAGTAACATCACACCAAGAGCAGAAAATCCTGATAGAACATTGGCAAAAATCATGCTCTGGATGAAAAGTTACAAATTGATTGTCCTTGACATGATCTGGCGATACATGTACATGTTTGTGTTTATCAACTCCCAGTGCTTAAAGGCTGGAAATCGTGCTAACCTGGATACCATGGAAACCAGAAATACGATACAATCCAACACTTCTGATTGGTTTATCATCCTGGATACCAGAAATACGATACAATCCAACAGACTTCTGATTGGTTTATCATCCCCCGGCCCTAACCTAACCCTCTCAGCACAGCAATCATGCACTTGTGTAATACTAATCATCATGTAGAGGCAAACGAACATACTCCAAAACAGAAATCATGAACCAAGCAAACACAAGAAGTGGGTCATTTTGTTGCACTAACATACAGATCCATCTATTTCTTGCATTACATTTGGCAAGTTTACCCAATTTCACTTTTAAAATATATTTATAAATTGGTTTAAAAAAACAGAAATGTCTCTTTCATTAAATTTGGATGAAGGGGTGTTGGTGCCACGATTCCCTCCTAGTGAGGAGCCCAAAACACAAATGTGTAAAACATTACAATGGATTTCAAAGTGGAGGAAAATCAAATATCCAGCTCAAAGACGAATTGTATACATGCCCATCAGACTAAGATCGCAGAAATTAGATTACAGAATGGATACTTTTACTCTAACAGCACTAATTTCCTAATTTTCAAGGATCAAACACGAACATCAGAAATATTTCTTTACTATTTCAAGACTGAAATACTGCATTCATAACTGAAGCAGCATGTGGTTGTCTTAACCAATCAAATGATTCTCACACAAAGGGAAATGACCAATCAGACCTTCAGCTCACTCTGGGCTATCCCACTGTGACATTTGACCCCACCCTAGGCATCCCGGGTAGAGTAGGTGAAACCGGTAGCTACTGAATTTTCTGATGACGTTAATTGTCTATGACTTGAAGGGCACCAAAGGTTAACCAGAAGAAAGTTTCCACTGGCCACAATACTGCATGGTCCGTTTTGAACTTTGAATATCTTCAGGAGAAGAAGATCTCTCTCAATGTGAATTTGATGCAGTTGGCTAGCAGCAATAGTGTGTGTGTGAGGGGAGGGGAGGGGGGGGGGCATCAGGGGGCATTTTTCAAGCAATCGTTAAAATAATTTCTAACAATAATATTTAACTTAACCTATCTTTTGTACAGCGCCTCGAACAGGTATATTTCTGGATGTTGCCACTATATATGCATTATTATTATTATAATCATTATTAATATGATTATTATAATTATAATTAAAATTAAAATTATAATTATTGTTATTATCATTATTATAATTATTGTTATTATCATTATTATAATTATTGTTATTATCATTATTATAATTATTGTTATTATCATTATCATTAATATCAATATCAATATCAATATCAATATCATCATCATCATCCTCATCGTCATCCTCATCGATCTCATCATCCTCATCGATCTCATCATCATCATCGATCTCATCATCGCCGCATCATCATCATCATCATCATCATCATCATCATCATCATCATCATCATCATCATCATCATCATCATCATCATCATCATCATCATCATCATCATCATCATCATCATTATTATTATTATTATTGTTTTCCACCAAAACTGAGAAATTGACACACAGTAAAATTAAGGAGCAAAACAGGTGTGGAAGAACATTTGATTCAATATCAACATTTGATTCAATCATCAACATCCATCTTCAGCCATAAAGAAAACAATTACCCTGCTACTTGAACATCACCATTTAGCTAAGATAGACCATGTCTCCAACCTGCAAATGCCTTAAATGTATCAACAAGTCAATAAACTATCAGTTTCTTCTTATTTCATTCTGAATTCCTGATCATTAACATTACTGATGTTAGTCCTCACCCCACTTTTACATCGTTTTAAAGATGAGCTCAGTTTACTCGTAGAGCTTTCATCAGGTGACAATATTTATCCCCTCCTCAAAACATCCAACTTTCTAAAGACAATTTCATTCTTGTAAGTTACGCCTTAGCTTAACTCCCATCAAATGTGGTTGACTTCCATGGCAAACCAGGTCCATGAAGCTCTTATAGTAACTGTGTTTTTATAATCTAAATCATGCAAAGTTGACAGTAACTCAATGTTAATATTAATCACAGGCATTAATGGCTTCTCCTTGGTGTGATTATTGCAACGCAATTGAGCATCTTTGTGATTATTCCATCATCACCACTGCACCGTACACACTGGTTGTACCTGTCAAACAATAGATCCAATTAAAGATTCCTCCACATAACTCATCTATCCCCGGTTTCTTCAGAAAGTAATATTAGATAACCCCAGTAGTGACACGCAGATGGTATCAATTTCAACATTCGGTCCCTTGGGGGTAAATTTGGTTAATTTGCTTTAACCCTCTTCTTGAATAACTAATTCAGGCATGGGAGCACACCTGTATTTGCTGGAGTGACCCTGAGGTGAGCTGAGGTCAAATGTCATGCAAACTTAGAACAGGGTTTATTCCCATGGTAAAAACTGATCAGAAGCTTGCTGCTGATGTAGCTTGTAATTTATTTCTTCTCTTATAACTTCAAATGATAACCAGGGTTGTTGTGTACTGGTTCAGTTGAAGTATTTTGTCTTATATTTCCATATTCCTCACTTAATATACTGCATTTGACAGAACATGTATGGCTCTATCATCTACAAATGACTCATAGAATACAACAAAGGCTGAAGTTTCTTTCAAAATGTTATTCTTTACAACGAATACCAGATCCCTAGTTTAGCTTTTTCTGAGGGGTGCTCCACCCTGCCTTCACCCCTACCCCCTCTTTTTCACTAAGCACTCTACATTTTGTTCACAAAAATATACTTCTGATAACTATTTTGTCTTCTTTTCATGCTAAATTAATTTCCCAATATAAAAACATGCAGGGACCCTACTTGTATTAATTACTCCCTTACTTACATTTCAAGTACCCTTGATGCCTTATAAATGCCCCCTTTGACCAGTACCACCTGCCTCTTTGACCACTTCCAACTTCCCCTCTGACCAGTACCACCTGCCCCTTTGACCAGTACCAACTTCCCCTCTGACCAGTACCACCTGCCCCCTTTGACCAGTACCAACTTCCCCTCTGACAAGTACCACCTTCCCCTTTGACCAGTACCACCTGCCCCCCTTTGACCAGTACCAACTTCTCCTTTGACCAGTACCACCTGCCCCTTTGACCAGTAACACCTGCCCCTTTGACCAGTACCACCTGCCTCTTTCTGCCAGTACCACCTGCCCCTCTGACTGACCACTAACATCTGCCCCTCTGACTGACCACTACCACCTGCCCCTCTGACCACTAACACCTGCCCCTCTGACCACTAACACCTGCCTCTTTGATCAGTAACACCTGCCCTTTAGTACACCTTCCCCTTACTGGATTATTAAGCTAGGGATTTGAATGCTTCACAATCATATATTATGTACAGTTCTTATACAATATAGATAGAGGAATGACACATCAGGAGCTCATATGATCATATGTGATTAGAGATGCTGACAATTACAATTTTATCAAGGCTCATTTATAATTTCTTACAATCATACTAAAATGAAGTCTATAAAAGATATAGATTCAATAACAAAACCAAGAGGGACACCGTCAGCTGAATCCTAGTTAATGTACACCTGAGAACATCCAACAAAATTGAAAATAAGAAAGAATTTGAAATGTCATTAATGGTCCACCAACATTTCCTTAGCCACTAAGACACATTTGACTTAAAAAACTTAGCTTTCAGGAGTCTTCTTCTATCTGATGTGTAAAGGAAGTGTTGGCGATCATGAAGTGCAAGGTTACCCCAAAGACAAAATTGACAAGCTGGATAAAAAGATGGCAGTATTTCAAAACTAAAAATTTGAGCAATTGAGATACATACCATAAAAATAATTTGTTGGGATTAGGGCAGTGTTGATCCTGCAACCCAAAAGCACCTCCTCTCCTACAAACTTTACAATGGCTTCCAATTGCAGCTTGTATCAATTTTAAAGTTCTTGGTTTGGTTCATCGTTGCATTCCTGACTGTTCCAAATCATCTTTCAGAAGTTATATCAATCAAGAAATACAATCACACCACTAACAAATCCAAATTTGAAACTCTGGCTGCTCCCAAAACCATTGCTCCTTCATGTAGTAGATGTGCTGGCCCTAAGCTATCTGCCCATGCACTTATCTACAATACTGACTCATCAAACCTATTTTATGTCCAAGATAAAGACTTACCTCTTTCATATGGTGTAATTCATTTATTACTATTATTATCATTTTATTTCTATTTTTTTGTATATTATTATTATTATCATTATCATTATCATTATTATTATCATTATTATTATTACTATCATTATTATTATCATTATCATTATTACTATCATTATTATTATGTACCATCTCATTTATTTCCATGCTCATTAAAAGTGACAAATACAAATACAAAAGAAGAATAATAGACAATTTCTTGTGAGAGTGACACTAAGAGTACAACGTACCAAATGTATAGGGAGTAGTCTAAATAAATACATAATCATATCATCTTAATAGGAATGAAAGTACTGTTGGAAATAAGTATAGCTATGAGGACATGATAACTAACAGTAACAGTAATTCCTGAAAGAATCATTGGACAAAGCTTAAAGGCAGACATGAAATCATTCAAAAGTATTGGCTTTTCCTAACCAATATGTTTATCAACTTGTAACAAGAATCTAAATTTTCGGAAAATTCATCTACAGAGGGATACTCGGAACTAGTCCTTTTACTATAAATGTAATGTTTAATATGAAATATCAAAAAGTTATATGGATGCTTCTGCAATAACTTTTATCTGAAAAAGATATCCTGTTTAGTAAAAAAGAACTGGTTACCAAGCAAGCACTGCTCTAAATCGAGTAGAAAGTTAGATGTAAAAATACAGCTTCAGAAAAGATGATCAAGAGTCTTGTCAGCAGAATTACAGAAGGTACAGAGGGCATTGTCGTTGACATGCATAAGCTTTAACATATAGTTGGTACCCAGGATTCTATGAATTAAGTGGAATTGAAAGTATTGTATTTTAGTCTCCTTTAATGAATAAAAAGGGGCCATGAAAATATTACGCCATTGCTGAATGCTTAAATTAAACTCAACATTCCATTTAGCCAAGGAATTGGGGGAGAGATAATATGATTAATTAATTTGTTATAAAAGGAGCGTGAAGTAAAAGATGGTTTGTGAATTGTAATAATGGGATCAGTCACAACACAGTGACTATCATACAAGAGATTGTTCATCCAACACTTCAGAATTGCGGAAAGAAGACCATGGAGAAGTGTAAAGGGAAAATATTTCAATAAAAAGACACTCCTGAAGCTATCTAAGCTTAATGGACATGACTCATCATCTAATAAATCTTTAACAAAAGTTACTCCTTTCAAATGCATAAACTTATAATACACAATCTTATTATCAATCTTTATATGGGAGTTAATCCAGATAATTTCATTGAAATAATTACATGTGGAACTGTAGTTATAAAATGCCCATGCAATGGCATACATTTTTAATAAAATTGTTAGTTATAATAATGTCCCGATTATGATAATTACATTTAAATAGAAAGTCTTTACCATAATTGTCCAAATATATATCAAAAAACAATTTCCAATAAGCAGTAATTTTATTTGTGTATCTTTTCACCCTGTTACATTTTAAAAAACGTATAAAAGAATGAATGTGGGTGGCACGTAAGCCTCTCAAACTGAGTGGTGCAATAAGCGAGTTATGTTTAATTTTATCCGTTTTTCCACCCCAAGTAAAACGGAAACAAATACCCTCTAGCTCTTTAATAAAGTAAGTTGGAGGATCTGGAAGAAGCTGAAAAAGATAAACGAGTTCAGATAATTCCTAAGGTTTTTATGATAGTGATCTTGCCAATTGGTATCAAATCCCTTGTAGCCCATAAATGCAGAAGCTGTTTTAGACGGGACAATTTGGGGGGAAATTTGGGCAAAAAAGGTTATCCAAACAATGATCAAAAGTGATTCCTAAAACCGTAACAGGCCTAACTGTCCAAAAAAAATTTAAATTACCAAGGAAATGTGGCTTGTTGGATACCAAAGGTCCTAATGGGAAAATGTTAGATTTGTCAAAATCAACCTTTAAGCCCGAGGACCTCTCCAGTAGATTGAGAATATCTATTCTTGCGTTTAAACTATTGTACGTACCATCCAGAACAATACACGTATCATCAGCATATTAAATAAGCTTGATGTCATTATGTAAAATAGTAATACCTCGAATATAGACAGAATAATTAATACATTGAGCTAGAATATCGACACAAATAGTAAAAATATAACGACTTAGAAGACATCCCTGTCTTACTCCTCTAGAGATCGGAAAAGAAGAGGATGAGAAACCATTATTACAGACACATGCAGTTGCATTTGAGAATAAAGTTTGAATCCATCTAATGAAACTATTGTTAAACATTAAAAAAATGAGACACTGAAAGATAAACCCCCTCTTTAGTCGGACGAAAGCTTTTTTTAAAATCTAGCAGCAGAAACCCTGGGATATGATTAACTTCACAATAATCTATTAAGTCTAAGATAAGGTGAACATTTTCCCCGATAAATCTATTTTTGATAAACACCCCTTTGATTTGGATTAATTAGAGTAGGCAGGACATGTTTTAACCTTGAAGCTAGCACTTTGGCTGCAATTTTATAATCAATATTAAGTGGGGAAATAGGGCGGTAGTTTTTAACCAGATTATGGTCTTTTTGTGGCTTCGGTTTTAAACTTATAATGCTGCGACCGTTCTCATTGGAAAGTTTTAAATTGTAAAAAGCATGATTTAAGAAGTCTGTAACAAGTTGACCTATAAGGGCCAGAAAAATTTATAGAAATCGGCCGACAAGCCATCACTATCGGGACATTTGTTAGTTTTTAAAGAAAAGAAGACAGTTTTACATTCTGCTGACTTTAATTCCCCATCACATAAAGCAGCGTCATTTGGAGACAAGTAATTGGTACAAGGTAAATCATTCAATATCAACAACGGATCGCAGCTACCACTGGAATACAAAGAATGATACAAATCACGTAAGTGTGAAAGAATATCTACGTTGTTACAAGTATATGAACCATCGTTTGTCATAATGTTACGTACAAACATTTTTACTTTTATTTCTCCTTTCTGAATCAAAAAAATATTTAGTGTTCTTTTCTCCCCCCCCCCTTCCCCCCCCCCACCCCCCAACCCACCTTGCCCTAGAACAAATAATAATACCTTGGACTTTATAGTCATAAAGAAGATGCAGATTATCCCTTGCTAAACTTAGTCTATCAAAAACCTCAGTAGAATTTGTGTGATCATCAGATTTTTCTAAAAAAGATATTTCATTGGTAAGTTCTTTCTCTTTGTATCTATGATCCTTTGCCTTCTTTTTACTGTAGGTGATGGAATGCTTACGAATGGAGTATTTAATAAACTCCCATTGAAAAAGGGGATATCTATATATCACTATAACTAAGAAGTAACTCAGAAATAAGATTTGACATTAAAGTTGTATAAACAGGGTCAGATAGTAGTGAATTGTTAAATTTCCAAAACCCCAGGTCCCTTTTTCCATCTATAACATGAATGTCTAAATTAATAATAGAATGGTCAGGATAAGATCTGGTGTAAAATTGGAGTTAAAAACCTGATGCATAAGGTTACGAGAGATTAAAAAGAAATCTACCTCGAGTATAGACAGAATGATAATTACATTGAGCTAGAATATCAACACAAATAGTAAAAATATAAGGACTTAGAAGACATCCCTATCTTACTCCTCTAGAGATTGAAAAAAAAAAGAGAATGAGAAACCATTGTTACAGACACATTACTGTTGTTCTTATTAATCTTATTAGGTATCATTATTATTATTGTTATTAGGATCATTAATATCATTATTATTAGGTATCATCATTATTATTAGGGATCATTATTATTAGGTATCATCATTATTATTAGGGATCATTATTATTAGGTATCATCATTATTATTAGGTATCATTATCGTTGTTAGGTATCGTTGTCGTTGTTAGGTATCGTTGTCATTGTTAGGTATCCTTGTCGTTGTTAGGTATCCTTGTCGTTGTTAGGTATCGTTGTCGTTTTTAGGTATCGTTGTCGTTGTAAGGTATCCTTGTTGTTGCTAGGTATCGTTGTTAGGTGCCGTTGTTAGGTATCGTTGTCGTTGTTAGGTATCGCTGTCGTTGTTAGGTATCGTTGTCGTTGTTAGGTATCGTTGACAGTGTTAGGGATCGTTGTCGTTGTTAGGGATCGTTGTCGTTGTTAGGGGTCGTTGTCGTTGTTAGGTATCGTTGTCTTTGTTAGGTATCGTTGTCGTTGTTAGGGATCGTTGTCGTTGTTAGGGATCGTTTTCATTGTTAGGGATCGTTGTCGTTGTTAGGGGTCGTTGTCGTTGTTAGGGATCGTTGTCGTTGTTAGGGATCGTTGTCGTTGTTAGGGGTCGTTGTCGTTGTTAGGGATCGTTGTCGTTGTTAGGGATCATTGTCGTTGTTAAGGATCGTTGTCGTTGTAAGGGATCGTTGTCGTTGTTAGGGGTCGTTGTCGTTGTTAGGTATCGTTGTCTTTGTTAGGTATCGTTGTCGTTGTTAGGTATCGTTGTCGTTGTTAGGGATCGTTGTCGTTGTTAGGGATCGTTGTCGTTGTTAGGGGTCGTTGTCGTTGTTAGGGATCGTTGTCGTTGTTAGGGATCGTTGTCGTTGTTAGGGGTCGTTGTCGTTGTTAGGAATCGTTTGTCGTTGTTAGGGATCGTTGTCGTTGTTAAGGATCGTTGTCGTTGTTAGGGATCGGTGTCGTTGTTAAGGATCGTTGTCGTTGTTAGGGATCGTTGGTCGTTGGTCGTCGTCGTCGTCATTATCATTATTATTATTATTATTATTATCATTATTATAATATAAAAAATTCCTTGATGGAATCTGTAATATTTTGGTTGTACAGATAATGATGTCCCAGTTATGATCATACCCAACTCATTAATTACAACCAAGTGAACTCTGGGCTCTGTCATTTTATAAATCATCATCCAGGTAAACTCCAGTTGACCTCTTACACTGCCAGGCATCACTCCCATTTTATGGGCATGCCATCAAAAGATCAAGGGACCCAACATAGCACGAACATGGCACACAGGATCAAAATCCAACATGAAGGATTAACTGCTGAAAGAAGTATCTCAGGAAAAGCATCAAATTGTCAGGACAAAGTCTTTAACAGTCAAGATTCCAATCATGACATGGGTCAAAGGTCAAACACATACCCTTGAAATCAAAACTGGAGCTCTGCAATGACAGCTTTTACTATGAAATGAGCACATCTGGAGGTAGGTCAAGGGTAAGATGCTAGATATCATCACTCTCTTAAGTAATCTCAATGAAAGACTGTATATTATGACAGTATGGCCCAAGGCTTGAATCACAGATGAAAGATGTTCATGGATGAATATAGGTTCATGAAGAAATTTCATCATCCCGTTCTTTCTTAGCACATATTGTCACAGATGTAGAGAACAAATTGAACATTATCAAAAAAATTATCCACACACCTGGAAAAAACTGACAGGGCTCTGGATGCATGAAACTTTCCTATCTGGAGGCAACTTACAAAAGATTTTCTATCAAAAACTCCTGAAAAGATCAATATTTGTGAGAAGTCAAAAAAAATACAAACATCATTAGCATTAAATATGTTTTAGGATGCTTATTTTACATAAATACAGATTAAATAGTTGGAAATAATTATAAGTGTTCGGGATCAGAGCACATGGGAAAGTACTAAATAAAGCTCAAAAATGTACCAATATGGATTAACATGATGTTCCCCCCAAATGATCCAAAAACATGCAAACATATGAAAAGCACCGATTGATCTGGATAAGATAACGCCAAGAAAATTTATGTGAATGGTTTGTTTGTTTGATGAGAGTTTAACGGCACCACAAAAGCAAGGGTCAAATTGTGCCTAAGAGGTTAGATCATTCCAGAGGTAGAAAGGAGAGTAAACAGGGGGAGATTGAGAGAAACACGAGAACTAAAAGCCAGAAAGCTGGGATCGAGAGAGGAGGTGTATGGGTGGGAAAAATAATGTAGAGAGAGAGGGGGTGGGGAAGGAGGACTAAATATGGTTATAGAGGGAAGCATGATGAAGGAAGGAGATAACTTTATCCAGAGGTTTTTTTTCCAAGAGCTCGGCTACCGAGTTGTGGGCAGCGAGAGAAGCTCTGGAAGGTTGTACAGGGGGCAAGCAAGGAGAATGTGATGGACTGTGAGGGTGCAATGGCAATTGTTGCAGAAGGATGGTGGGGGGGAGGGGAGCCAGTAAGGAGGTGGGAGTTGGTCTTGTATTTACAGCAAGAAATTGGTTCCATGACCAAGTATCCCTAGGTAATCATTTATGGACCTGGCAGTGGGCTGAACTACGAGGGCTGACAGTATTTCCTGACAGAAATTGGGGCCAAGAATAAGTAATTGTACAATAACTGATATTTCAAAATTTCTGATTTTTTTCTTCAAAGTAAAGTTACTCCTTTGTATTTCCATGTGGCATCTGATTGTATACAGATAATCCATCACAGCACATCGTGTTTCTTGTTGATTGTTTAGTTGCTGTACACAACTGGAAATTAAGATTGTCAAACTCAACTGAAAACATTGTGTTTCAAGGTGGCAGATTGACTAGAAAAGCTAACACTAATGAAAAGAAGGTCACCAATTTGCCTTTCACACCTTTGGACAACAAGTAACATACTGCACATATTAAACGTAGGTGGAGCCCCTCAAAGTCGGTCAGAAGATGCACATGCACATAGATCAAATCTTCTTCAGAAACACATGTGCCATGTTAGGTTCATCTCTGTCCTGCAATCATGACGTCCACATTTAGAGAGCATTCAAAACAGTTATTGACATTTAGCATTCACTCTAATATTTTAAATTGGCAGAGATTGCTTTAAAAAGAACGAGTCCCACTGTAAATGATAGATATGAAGCGTGTTATACATAATCATTTCTGTCATCATTTCTGAACTACAATTGTTACAAAGATGATGTATAAACAATACAATTGAGTGATTCATTACTAATGCTCTGTCAACAAAAACTTCTAATTTTTGTTTCAGGGCTATATTTTCTCAATTATAGTAGGCCTAAGTCAAGCCAAACAAATAAACATATAGATTTTTTACAGGTTAATTGCTTTGTTTTTTTCTTACTCTTAATATATTTTGACCATTCACCATGCCTCATAAACAGTCATGATGTGCAATTCCTATAAGCTCCTGATTTGGCAGTGGCTTTTAATCGCTTCATTTTCTTTAAAAACTATTCATACTCATCCAGTTTACTTGGAAACAATTGTCAAAAGAAAACCAAATTCAATTTTGATTGAAAGTGAACACCTCGACCAATCACAATTAACAATGAGATACCCACCAGGTAACCTCAAATGAATCTTTTAATTTTGTTGAACAATTAGCACCCTGGGAGGAAAGAGTCTGTTAAGAGCTTTGGATAAATCAAACTACTAATGGCGTAAACAATTTAACCAAAAGTTGCACTCCAGTGAAGGCTCATCCAGGGGGCATCAATTACATATGCCAAAGATCTATGATAGGTAGCAACATCTCAAGCTTAATGTGAAGACAATATGCTATAGACCATCAAATCAGTTCATGTCAAGACAATATGCTATAGACCATCAAATTAGTTCATGTAAAGACAATATGCTATAGACCATCAAATCAGTTCATGTGAAGACAATATGCTATAGACCATCAAATCGTTCATGTGAAGACAATATGCTATAGACCATCAAATCAGTTCATGTCAAGACAATATGCTATAGACCATCAAATCAGTTCATGTGAGGACAATATGCTATAGACCATCAAATCAGTTCATGTCAAGACAATATGCTATAGACCATCAAAGCGTTCATGTCAAGACAATATGCTATAGACCATCAAATCAGTTCATGTCAAAACAATATGCTATAGACCATAAAATCAGTTCATGTCAAGACAATATGCTAAAGACCATCAAATCGTTCATGTCAAGACAATATGCTATAGACCATCAAATCAGTTCATGTCAAGACAATATGCTATAGACCATCAAATCATTCATATGAAGACAATATGCTATAGACCATCAAATCACTTCATGTCAAGACAATATGCTATAGACCATCAAATCACTTTATGTCAAGACAATATGCTATAGACCATCAAATCACTTCATGTCAAGACAATATGCTATAGACCATCAAATCAGTTCATGTCAAGACAATATGCTATAGACCATCAAATCACTTCATGTCAAGACAATATGCTATAGACCATCAAATCACTTCATGTCAAGACAATATGCTATAGACCATCAAATCGTTCATGTCAAGACAATATGCTATAGACCATCAAATCAGTTCATGTGTAGACAATATGCTATAGACCATCAAATCACTTCATGTGAAGACAATATGCTATAGACCATCAAATCAGTTCATGTCAAGACAATATGCTATAGACCATCAAATCAGTTCATGTCAAGACAATATGCTAAAGACCATCAAATCGTTCATGTCAAGACAATATGCTATAGACCATCAAATCAGTTCATGTCAAGACAATATGCTATAGACCATCAAATCATTCATATGAAGACAATATGCTATAGACCATCAAATCAGTTCATGTCAAGACAATATGCTATAGACCATCAAATCACTTCATGTCAAGACAATATGCTATAGACCATCAAATCAGTTTATGTCAAGACAATATGCTATAGACCATCAAATCAGTTCATGTCAAGACAATATGCTATAGACCATCAAATCAGTTCATGTCAAGACAATATGCTATAGACCATCAAATCACTTCATGTCAAGACAATATGCTATAGACCATCAAATCACTTCATGTCAAGACAATATGCTATAGACCATCAAATCACTTCATGTCAAGACAATATGCTATAGACCATCAAATCACTTCATGTCAAGACAATATGCTATAGACCATCAAATCACTTTATGTCAAGACAATATGCTATAGACCATCAAATCACTTCATGTCAAGACAATATGCTATAGACCATCAAATCAGTTCATGTCAAGACAATATGCTATAGACCATCAAATCACTTCATGTCAAGACAATATGCTATAGACCATCAAATCACTTCATGTCAAGACAATATGCTATAGACCATCAAATCGTTCATGTCAAGACAATATGCTATAGACCATCAAATCAGTTCATGTGTAGACAATATGCTATAGACCATCAAATCACTTCATGTGAAGACAATATGCTATAGACCATCAAATCAGTTCATGTCAAGACAATATGCTATAGACCATCAAATCGTTCATGTCAAGACAATGTGCTATAGACCATCAAATCAGTTCATGTCAAGACAATATGCTATAGATTATCAAATCAGTTCATGTGAAGACAATATGCTATAGACCATCAAATCAGTTCCTGTCAAGACAATATGCTATAGACCATCAAATCAGTTCATGTCAAGACAATATGCTATAGACCATCAAATCGTTCATGTCAAGATAATATGGCTATAGACCATCAAATCAGTTTATGTCAAGACAATATGCTATAAGACCATCTAATCAGTTCATGTGTAGACATTATGCTATAGACCATCGAATCAGTTCATGTTAAGACAATATGCTATAGACCATCAAATCAGTTCATGTCAAAACAATATGCTATAGATCATCAAATCAGTTCATGTCAAGACAATATGCTATAGATTATCAAATCAGTTCGTGTCAAGACAATATGCTATAGACCATCAAATCGTTCATGTCAAGACAATATGCTATAGACCATCAAATCATTTCATGTCAAGACAATATGCTATAGACCATCAAATCAGTTCATGTCAAGACAATAGTCTATAGACCATCTAATCAGTTCATGTGTAGACATTATGCTATAGACCATCAAATCAGTTCATGTCAAGACAATATGCTATAGACCATCAAATCCTTCATGTCAAGACAATATGCTATAGACCATCAAATCAGTTCAAAATTAAAAAATCTGAGAGAGTGTTGAATTTTACTGGTCTTACAATAATAACTATCAAATGCAAATTTGTATGTCGAGTTGTGACAACAGAAAGAGAAAACCTATCAAATGATAATTTGTTCAATTCTTTTTCAAATCAATTTTGATGGGTTCTTTAGTTCTTTAAAGATGTTATGAAGATAATTAGAAGAAAATATGCTATAAACCATAAAAATAGCCAAATTTTCATTAATACTGGTTACAAATTGTCTTTTGATTTTCAGTGGCTGAGATTTAGAACATAATTTGAAATAAATAAATTAATGTGGCATAGCATACCACATGCAGAGTGGGAGGGGAAAACATCAACAAATCTGAATCCAAGCTGACCCTCCCCCTTACCCCACCTCCAACAAAACAAAATGAAATTTCAGGAAAAACTTTAGAAATTTTGTGTGGAATACCTTTGGAAATTTCTGAGAAAAAAGATATTTTGAGGAAAACTGGGAATTTTGAGGAAGTATTTCAGAAATTGTACCATATTTTGAAGAAGAAAAAAATAGGAAATTTTGAGGAAATACTTGGAAACCTTTAAAAAAGTGTGTGGAATACCTTTAAAAATTTTGAGGCAAAAGACAGATATTTTGGGGAAATTTTGGGGGGGAATTTTGAGGATGTACTTAAAATTTTTTTAGAGAAATTGTCCTATATTTTGAGACAAAAATGGGAAATTTTGAAGAAATACTTAAAAAAATTTGGGGAAAATGTCTGATATTTTGAGAATTTTGGGGGAATTTTGAGGAAACCTTTGGAAATTTAAAGAAAAAGTAAGATATTTTGAGGAAAAACTTTGGGAATTTTGAGAAATAAGTCAGAAATTAAGTCTAAATAGGCCTTACTGTAAAATTCGGCTTTTGGATATTTTGTGACCTTTTTATCAAGATGGCTAGCTGGTATACAACTGAACTCTATAAGACCGATCAATAAGAATGATCCAACATAATGAATTTCTGTTGTTTAAAATTTCTTTTTTTTAGAGTATATTACTGTAGATGAGACACATTCACAAATTCAAGTATAAGCAAAATAATGAAGATAAAATTAGAGTAAAGTTTTCTTAGAAAAGAGATCTACCATGAAGAGATATTTCTCAACAAAGACATTTTTTCAACAAATTGTTTGCATCTTCAACAAGGTCTATTTGTAGTTGCAGCGTCTACATTTATTTATCAGAAAAAGCATTAAAAGAGGAGATATATAACCTGTTTAAAATTCAAGAACAAATTTTAGATCAAACATGGATGGTCTCTTAATGCATAACCAAAGAATAACCCCTTTTAATTCAAAATAAAGATTCCTTTGGGTCTAAATAATCAATAAAAAGAATCCCAAAAGTGAAATTTTTGACAAGCAGCAGATTCTCCCTCTTAAAGTAAATACCATACAATGTGACACCTATATGATATTGTGTTGTAATCTTTATGAACCAATGAAGATCAACTGTTCCCATAAGACTGAAATTGAAATCCTGGTGCTGATGAGTCAGTTGGATAAAGTCATCACAGGTCACAAGTGATAGCAAGTCTAAAATATAATGTCCCTTCCCCCAGGAATAAATTGTCACCACTTTAGAGACACATGATCATATAACTTATATCCAACAATAGCCCAGATTATGCCATCCCATCAGCTTAAGGTGTGCTTGTATGTTTGCCATACCTGACACACAGACCTTGACTCCAAAAAGTGTGACACACATTCAACTTTAAGAGTCCTATGAATCAAGCTGCTCAGATATGCTGAAATCTCATTTCCTTTCACACCTACATCAGTTCGTGCAAAAATCCCAAATACAGTCTTTTTCTGAAATCTTTATTGTGTCATTAGATTTTGTTCACCTGTCATTATTTCTGAAGAAACAGGAATTTCATTTTGCCTATTTATAGGCTTTTTTTGAGACCAAAAGGAATGTTTATTGGTCCCAGAAAATAGAGCCTGCAATGTGATCTTCAAAGAGCAATAAGTGTGTTTTACATCCAATACTTACAAGAAGTGAAACTGGAACAAACTCTAAAATAAGACATGTTCATTAAGCACAAAAACAGATAGGTTGCAAAAGTTTCATTTAATCATCTATAACAATAATTCTCAGTACCACAGCGCTTTAATACAACAACCAATCATCCACACACATCTATAATAATAATTCTCAGTACCACAGCGCTTTAATACAACAATCAATCATCCACACACATCTATAATAATAATTCTCAGTACCACAGCGCTTTAATACAACAACCAATCATCCACACACATCTATAATAATAATTCTCAGTACCACAGCGCTTTAATACAACAATCAATCATCCACACACATCTATAATAATAATTCTCAGCACCAGAGCGCTTTAATACGACAACAAATCATCCACACACATCTATAATAATAATCCTCAGTACCACAGCACTTTAATACAACAACCAATCATCCACACACATCTATAATAATAATCCTCAGTACCACAGCGCTTTAATACAACAACCAATCATCCACACACATCTATAATAATAATCCTCAGTACCACAGCGCTTTAATACAACAATCAATCATCCACACACATCTATAATAATAATCCTCAGTACCACAGCGCTTTAATACAACAACCAATCATCCACACATCTATAATAATAATCCTCAGTACCACAGCGCTTTAATACAACAACCAATCATCCACACACATCTATAATAATAATCCTCAGTACCACAGCGCTTTAATACAACAATCAATCATCCACACACATCTATAATAATAATCCTCAGTACCACAGCGCTTTAATACAACAACCAATCATCCACACACATCTATACTAATAATCCTCAGTACCACAGTGCTTTAATACAACAACCAAACATCCACACACATCTATAATAATAATTCTCAGTACCACAGCGCTTTAATACAACAACCAATCATCCACACACATCTATACTAATAATCCTCAGTACCACAGTGCTTTAATACAACAACCAATCATCCACACACATCTATAACAATAATCCTCAGTACCACAGTGCTTTAATACAACAATCAATCATTCACACACATCTATAATAATAATCCTCAGTACCACAGCGCTTTAATACAACAACCAATCATCCACACACGTCTATAATAATAATCCTCAGTCCCACAGCGCTTTAATACAACAATCAATCATCCACACACATCTATAATAATAATCCTCAGTACCACAGTGCTTTAATACAACAACCAATCATCCACACACATCTATAACACTAATACTCAGTACCACAGTGCTTTAATACAACAACCAATCATCCACACACATCTATAATAATAATCCTCAGTACCATAGTGCTTTAATACAACAATCAATCATCCACACACATCTACAATAATAATTCTCAGTACCACAGCGCTTTAATACAACAATCAATCATCCACACACATCTATAATAATAATCCTCAGTACCACAGTGCTTTAATACAACCAATCATCCACACACATCTATAATAATAATCCTCAGTACCATAGTGCTTTAATACAACAATCAATCATCCACACACATCTATAATAATAATTCTCAGTACCATAGCGCTTTAATATAACAACTAATCATCCACACACATCTATAATAATAATCCTCAGTACCACAGCGCTTTAATACAACAATCAATTATCCACACACATCTATAATAATAATCCTCAGTACCACAGCGCTTTAATACAACAACAAATCATCCACACACATCTATAATAATAATCCTCAGTACCACAGCGCTTTAATACAACAATCAATCATCCACACACATCTATAATAATAATCCTCAGTACCACAGCGCTTTAATACAACAACTAATCATCCACACACATCTATAATAATAATCCTCAGTACCACAGCGCTTTAATACAACAATCAATCATCCACACACATCTATAATAATAATCCTCAGTACCACAGCGCTTTAAAAAAACAACAAATCATCCACACACATCTATAATAATAATCCTCAGTACCACATCGCTTTAATATAACAATCAATCATCCACACACATCTATAATAATAATCCTCAGTACCACAGTGCTTCAATACAACAACCAATCATCCACACACATCTATAATAATAATCCTCAGTACCACAGCGCTTTAATACAACAATCAATCATCCACACACATCTATAATAATAATCCTCAGTACCACAGTGCTTTAATACAACAATCAATCATCCACACACATCTATAATAATAATCCTCAGTACCACAGTGCTTCAATACAACAACCAATCATCCACACACATCTATAATAATAATCCTCAGTACCACAGCGCTTTAATACAACAACCAAACATCCACACACATCTATAATAATAATCCTCAGTACCACAGTGCTTTAATACAACAACCAATCTTCCACACACATCTATAATAATAATCCTCAGTACCACAGTGCTTTAATACAGCAACCAATCTTCCACACACATCTATAATAATAATCCTCAGTACCATAGCGCTTTAATACAACAACCAATCATCCACACACATCTATAATAATAATGCTCAGTACCACAGCGCTTTAATACAACAACCAATCATCCACACACATCTATAATAATAATCCTCAGTACCAAAGCGCTTTAATACAACAACTAATCATCCACACACACCTATAATAATAATCCTCAATACCACAGCGCTTTAATACAACAATCAATCATCCACACACATCTATAATAATAATCCTCAGTACCATAGCGCTTTAATACAACAACAAATCATCCACACACATCTATAATAATAATCCTCAGTACCACAGCGCTTTAATACAACAACAAATCATCCACACACATCTATAATAATAATCCTCAGTACCATAGCGCTTTAATACAACAACAAATCATCCACACACATCTATAATAATAATCCTCAGTACCACAGCGCTTTAATACAACAAACCAATCATCCACACACATCTATAATAATAATCCTCAGTACCAAAGCGCTTCAATACAACAACTAATCATCCACACACACCTATAATAATAATCCTCAGTACCACAGCGCTTTAATACAACAACAAATCATCCACACACATCTATAATAATAATCCTCAGTACCATAGCGCTTTAATACAACAACAAATCATCCACACACATCTATAATAATAATCCTCAGTACCATAGCGCTTTAATACAACAACAAATCATCCACACACATCTATAATAATAATCCTCAGTACCACAGCGCTTTAATACAACAACCAATCATCCACACACATCTATAATAATAATCCTCAGTACCAAAGCGCTTTAATACAACAACTAATCATCCACACACACCTATAATAATAATCCTCAGTACCACAGCGCTTTAATACAACAATCAATCATCCACACACATCTATAATAATAATCCTCAGTACCATAGCGCTTTAATACAACAACCAATCATCCACACACATCTATAATAATAATCCTCAGTACCACAGTGCTTTAATACAACAATCAATCATCCACACACATCTATAATAATAATCCTCAGTACCATAGCGCTTTAATACAACAATCAATCATCCACACACATCTATAATAATAATCCTCAGTACCACAGTGCTTTAATACAACAATCAATCATCCACACACATCTATAATAATAATCCTCAGTACCAAAGCGCTTTAATACAACAACTAATCATCCACACACATCTATAATAATAATCCTCAGTACCAAAGCGCTTTAATACAACAACTAATCATCCACACACATCTATAATAATAATCCTCAGTACCATAGCGCTTTAATACAACAACAAATCATCCACACACATCTATAATAATAATCCTCAGTACCAAAGCGCTTTAATACAACAACTAATCATCCACACACATCTATAATAATAATCCTCAGTACCACAGCGCTTTAATACAACAACCAATCATCCACACACATCTATAATAATAATCCTCAGTACCAAAGCGCTTTAATACAACAACTAATCATCCACACACACCTATAATAATAATCCTCAGTACCACAGCGCTTTAATACAACAACCAATCATCCACACACATCTATAATAATAATCCTCAGTACCAAAGCGCTTTAATACAACAACTAATCATCCACACACACCTATAATAATAATCCTCAGTACCACAGCGCTTTAATACAACAACCAATCATCCACACACATCTATAATAATAATCCTCAGTACCACAGTGCTTTAATACAACAACCAATCATCCACACACATCTATAATAATAATTCTCAGTACCACAGCGCTTTAATACAACAACCAATCATCCACACACATCTATAATAATAATTCTCAGTACCACAGCGCTTTAATACAACAACCAATCATCCACACACATCTATAATAATAATCCTCAGTACCACAGTGCTTTAATACAACAACTAATCATCCACACACATCTATAACAATAATCCTCAGTACCAAAGCGCTTTAATACAACAACTAATCATCCACACACACCTATAATAATAATCCTCAGTACCACAGCGCTTTAATACAACAATCAATCATCCATACACATCTATAATAATAATCCTCAGTACCATAGCGCTTTAATACAACAACAAATCATTCACACACATCTATAATAATAATCCTCAGTACCAAAGCGCTTTAATACAACAACCAATCATCCACACACATCTATAATAATAATCCTCAGTACCACAGCGCTTCAATACAACAACCAATCATCCACACACATCAATAATAATAATCCTCAGTACTACAGCGCTTTAATACAACAACCAATCATTCACACACATCTATAATAATAATCCTCAGTACCACAGCGCTTTAATACAACAATCAATCATCCACACACATCTATAATAATAATCCTCAGTACCACAGCGCTTTAATACAACAACCAATCATCCACACACATCAATAATAATAATCCTCAGTACCACAGCAATCATCCACTTTAATACAACAATCAATTATCCACACACATCTATAATAATAATCCTTAGAACCACAGCGCTTTAGTACAACAACTAATCATCCACACACATCTTAATGATAATCCTCAGTACCATAGCACTTTAATACAACATCCTCCCCACTCCCACCCCCATTCTCCTTCCCACCCCTGCTTCCTCCGGAACAAAGTTTATCTCTGGGGAATTATGCCTGGCAATGCATGTGCAACCACAGTGCCATAGCAAGTCACCATTCACAAACAAAATCATTGCCCTGCTCCATCCCCTGACGAGGAAACAGCAGGTCCCTCAATGCCTCAACCATGGTCGAAACAAATGGATGGTACATGCTCTGTCACAATGCTAAGTAGTAGTGTATGCCAATTTCTGTTTCTTCAAAGTTTGGATATTTTGAAATAAATTAAATACTAATTGAAACATTATTGTATATAGTAAAATGACTCTTAACTGCCTACATAAAATGATTAAATGAAAACTTCTGCTTCTTAGCTCTAAATTTTCCATGTAATTTATCAATGATGCACATGAGACTCCCTACAACAACAGAAGGCCCAGATTATTACAATGCTTTGTTAGCAAAGCCTGCATAGATATGACTTGTTGAATTTCTCTTAGTGATGCCATTGCTCTGTTCTTTCATCAACGCCAACTACTATACAAGCTTGTTATTTATGAAACTTGTGATAATTCTAAAAAACTTAAGCAAAAATGTTCTGTCATATATCTAAGCAAACTATCCATTCCCATCATGCAGCTCAAATTTGGATATTTTTATCTCTTACAGACAACGTGGAACCATAATATCATTAAGAAATCTTTAATCACCTTGCATATTTACTTTGACAAAGGTAAATACATCACAGACCAAACTGTGGGATAATGAGGTAATTATAAAGGTGTCAGATATATCTATCTGTTTGCCCGCCCATCACTTGTGAATACTTATCATGCTGGGACACCTGAACAATTTATTAACAGATTTTGCCATGCTGTTCTCAATAATATAAAGGTTTGGGTAAATATGCTTATCTTTCGTTATGCTATCTAATTTGAGCTTAATAAGATTCTTAACAAGAACAGATTAGATGCTATATATGATGACTCGTCAAATGATACAGGACAGATATTTTCTCATGCAATTACCCTTATGTAAACCTCACAGATTTATTAAGATATTGATTGAGGTGACAACCATCTCAATACCATAGTCAAAATATTATTGTGATCTGAACTTACAACAGGGAGATGTGATAACCAGTATTCAAACCCTACAAAATGACCTTAGCATGCATTAAAAAGCACACGCTAAGACCAAACCATACAAAACAACCTTAGCACGCATTAAAAGGCAACAAAATGACCTTAGCACGCATTAAAAGGCAACAAAATGACCTTAGCACGCATTAAAAGGCACACGCTAAGATCAAACCATACAAAACGAACTTAGCACGCATTAAAAGGCAACAAAATGACCTTAGCACGCATTAAAAGGCAACAAAATGACCTTATTATGCATTAAAAGGCACACGCTAAGATCAAACCATACAAAACAACCTTAGCATGCATTAAAAGGCACACGCTAAGATCAAACCATACAAAACGACCTTAGCACGCATTAAAAGGCACACGTTAAGATCAAACCATACAAAACGACCTTAGCATGCATTAAAAGGCACACGCTAAGATCAAACCATACAAAACGACCTTAGCACGCATTAAAAGGCACACGCTAAGATCAAACCATACAAAACGACCTTAGCATGCATTAAAAGGCACACGCTAAGATCAAACCATACAAAACAACCTTAGCATGCATTAAAAGGCACATGCTAAGATCAAACCATACAAAACAACCTTAGCACACATTAAAAGGCACACGCTAAGATCAAACCATACAAAACAACCTTAGCATGCATTAAAAGGCACACGCTAAGATCAAACCATACAAAACGACCTTAGCATGCATTAAAAGGCACACGCTAAGATCAAACCATACAAAACAACCTTAGCACGCATTCAAAGGCAACAAAATGACCTTAGCACGCATTCAAAGGTAACAAAACGACTTTAGCATGCATTAAAAGGCACACGCTAAGATCAAACCATACAAAACAACCTTAGCACGCATTCAAAGGCAACAAAATGACCTTAGCATGCATTCACAGGCACACGCTAAGATCAAACCATACAAAATGACCTTAACACGCATTCAAAGGCAACAAAACGACCTTAGCACGCATTAAAAGGCTACAAAATGACCTTAGCATGCATTAAAAGGCACACGCTAAGATCAAACCATTCAAAACGACCTTAGCACGCATTAAAGGGCAACAAAATGACCTTGGCACGCATTAAAAGACTACAAAATGACCTTAGCACGCATTAAAAGGCACACGCTAAGATCAAACCATACAAAACAACCTTAGCATGCATTAAAAGGCACACGCTAAGATCAAACCATACAAAACGGCCTTAGCACGCATTAAAAGGCAACAAAATGACCTTAGCACGCATTAAAAGGCACACGCTAAGATCAAATCATACAAAACAACCTTAGCACATATTCAAAGGCAACAAAACAACCTTAGCACGCATTAAAAGGCACACGCTAAGACCAAACCATACAAAACGACCTTAGCACGCATTAAAAAGCACACGCTAAGATCAAACCATACAAAACAACCTTAGCATGCATTAAAAGGCACATGCTAAGATCAAACCATACAAAATGACGTTAGCACGCATTAAAAGGCACACGCTAAGATCAAACCATACAAAACAACCTTAGCACGCATTAAAAGGTACACGCTAAGATCAAACCATACAAAACGACCTTAGCATGCATTAAAAGGCACACGCTAAGATCAAACCATACAAAACAACCTTAGCATGCATTAAGAGGCACACGCTAAGATCAAGCCATCAAAACAACCTTAGCATGCATTAAAAGGCACACGCTAAGATCAAACCATACAAAACAACCTTAGCATGCATTAAAAGGCACACGCTAAGATCAAACCATACAAAATGACGTTAGCACGCATTAAAAGGCACACGCTAAGATCAAACCATACGAAACGGCCTTAGCATGCATTAAAAGGCACACGCTAAGATCAAACCATACAAAACGGCCTTAGCATGCATTAAAAGGCACACGCTAAGATCAAACCATACAAAACAACCTTAGCACACATTCAAAGGCACACGCTAAGATCAAACCATACAAACAACCTTAGCATGCATTAAAAGGCACACGCTAACATTAGGACCAAATTTATGACCTTAGCATGCATTAAAAGACACAGGCTACGATCAAACCATACAAAACGACCTTAGCACACATTAAAAGGCACACGCTAAGATTAGGACCAGATTTATGACCTTAGCATGCATTAAAAGGCACATGCTAAGATAAGGACCAGAAAAGAGGAAGAAGGTATTATGAAAATTAGGGCTTTATTTTCATTGAGTAAGGGCTTAATTTAGATGTCAAAATCTAACTTTTTAACTTGTTAATTTAACTTATCTATTAATCAAAATTAATTCGAAATTGATGAAAGACAACCATTATCTTCACAAAGGGGCTGAAATCTAGGTACCATTTTAAAAATATCCTTTAAGTATGTTTTTTAAGTCACACAAGTTTCTTAAATTTAACCCAAAATTAATGACAACACTTAAAGAGGGAGGCTCGTCTCATTGAAAAACAGTAAAATTGGGGGATGCGATATTTTGACGTACCTTTCGATTGTGGACACAAGATCAGATCCACTGTCTGTTTGTACCACAGTACAGCCAGACACTAGCATGTACGTTGTGTGTGCGAACATACACAGCGTACTGTGGCGAAAACTTGTTTGTTTTTTTCATTTTTTTGTCAAATATTAGTATTATAAAACTACAATAATAGTCAACAAATGAAAATTACTGAGAAAAGAAAAAAAAGAAGATAAAAGCAAAAGTTGCAATAAACGATTCTACCGGGGCTCGAACTCACGATTGTTAATAAATAAAAAAATTGCCCCTGATCACCGTAACCAACTGGGCTAACTCATGCAATGACCTTCAACGCGTGTTAAATAAGTATATACCTTGCAATTCAAGACAACTAATCGCGCAGCAAAATTTCAACCAATCAAAAGATTTGAAAGGAATTCTAAATATTGTGCACATATTACGATTTCACCTCTTTAAGTGTTAAAGAGACCCCACATCTAGCTTTATCACAGGGTCCCAAAACCCTATCAGGCTGTGGCCAAGACTCAATGGATACACAACCATTCTAGACTCAGTAATGAATGTCAGGATTGACGATTGCTCAGGGCTTTACAATAGAAGTTAATAAACACAAACAGACATGAGATATCCAGACATGAGATATGGGGGCATAATACACGACTGCAGTTGCTCTTAAATATGATCCTAATCAAGACTGAATTGAATATATGGCCAACATTTCTTCAGTTTTTCAACAATTGTTGCAAAATTAAGATAAATGGCATGATTTTTATCCTAAAGATTCATTTACAAATATATGTCCTAATGATATCATTGGAGAGTGGGGTAAAATCAGTGCAGCATTGTTCACCACAAGATAATGTATATGTAAAATCAATACCACTGTCTGATTTCTACACTCCCCTTCCACTTGATTCCAACCTGTTTTTAGCTAGACTTGACTCAAATGTTTTCTTAAAGGATTAGTTAAGTAGTCAAGCATATTCATCTTGTATGAACTTGAAAGAAAACTTCAAAAGAAACAAAATGGTGAAAAAAGCATTGTAAAATCTTATTCCGTTAAGGAGATATTCAAGTTTGAAGTTTGGTATCATTTCTGTAGAAACGACTGAAATCAGACTAGTTGTGATGTCATAGTCTCAGATTTCTCAAAGTCTTTTTGTATTTTAAAGAAAGTTTATTTAATTTTTTCACTATTTACATTATTTTTCCTCACAGTTTCTTCAGGTGGTAAATTATAAATACCTTCATAGATTCAGTTTTACTACTTTTCTGACATATCCCATGGTTTATAAGCAACAAAATTGCAGGACAAAATATGATAGAATACATAAAGACTTTGGGAAATCTGAGGCTATGACATCACAACTAGTCTGATTTCAGTCATTTCTATACAAATGATACCAAACTTTAAACTTAAATATCTCCTTATCGGAATAAGATTTTTTAATGCTTTTTGTACTATTTTGTTTCTTTTTAAGTCCTCTTTCATATAAGATACACTTGCATGACCCCTGAACTAATCCTTTAAACCCTTCCAACATACTATCCCTGCACTGATAGGTCAATATGAGACTGGCTTGATTTGTTGTTAGAAGAGGAAAAATGCACAACCAAAATGCTTAGACAATTGATTATCGCATGTACTAGTTGCTGCATAACTTGACAACACTCTTATTCACACCCTTATCCTATTATCTTGATCTTCTAAAAATGTATCATGGGATGTCCTAAACCTGAATTTGTATGCAGGGGTAACTTTCCACCAATTGGGCAGTTTGGTTTGTTCAGCCAATCAAATGGGTTTAAGGAAAGCAACTCCTTTGTATTTGGTCTGTACATAGTAAAACATTGTACTGATAACAGTGGGAAAAGGTAAAACAATCTACATCTTTATGATGGTCAGTGCATACCTATAGTAGTTTTAATCAACAAAAAACAAATGAGTAAAGGAGAGTGTTTTTAGGTCCTAGTTCATAAATTTTGATGTCTTTCTATAATTCCAGTTTCATAATATTCTGGTCATCTCACTTCAAAAGGATCCTAGTATAGAATTAAATTTATTCCTAAAATCTTACCTGAGTATTGATCATCTCCGGCTCCAGTTATTCCGTTTAGGTCATGTTACATCTTAGTGAAGATACTTATTCTGGTGGCTACAACCAACGCACTCGCACTGAAATAATCCCAGAAAAAAAAAAAACTTCTATTGCAGGTAAGAGCTAGAATTGTTTCGATCTTTGAATAAGTTTCGTTTTGGCATTTCAAGTAGCCCTAATTGCCTCATCAACCACTTAGACCTGTCAGGACACACTGCAAACATTGCACATAAAGGTAGAGTTGAGCCTACTTCTACAGACATCCTCTACGCCATGCATCCATTAACACGTTCAATGTCCAATAATCAAAATATTGTCACCATGTGACTTGCACTTACAATTTGGAACTGAGCCAAGAATAAATACACCGGAATGTTGGAAACCTTCTGATAAATTTATAGTTAGCATATAAGACTAGCTTTATGCTTCTGCACTTGAAAAGAATACAGATATGGCTTCACAACTGCATGCAGAAAGCAAGTTCACACAATGATCTTATTTAATTTGCAGCATCACAAGATAACAAATATATGCACCTGGTGTTCTTTTTACAGTGACCTGGACCTGCTTTAAAAAAAAAAAATCAATTTTCATTAGCAAATCCCAAACAAACCAGAACCAAAAGGTTTTATGGTTCCGATGCTTTTATTTCTTCATACACTGATTGATTTGTAAGTTTCATAATAACTGACGTGTCATTGCATATCATGAAATGTTTGTTCCATTATATTCATAAGCCACGACCACCATGCATGATGCAGATCAATGAAATAGACCTCTTAACAACTCCCTGAATAGACATACCTATTAACATACTAATATGTGCACAATAATTAACAACATTATCATAGCAAGCAGTGGCGTAGGAACAATCTTTTTTGGGGGAGGGGGGTTGAAGTTTTATTTCTCCAAGGACCTCGACCCCCATCCCCACCCAGAAACCTCGTTTTTGGCATGGATTTTTGGGCATGTTTGGCGCTTTGGGAATTTTTTCTCTTTTGTTCCAAAGAAGAATGAACACTTGACATTCTTGTTATCTTCTTTTTGAACTCTAACAGACTTTTTAAAAGTCATCATAAAAGGCACAAGTTGTGGTTAAGTTGGGGTCCCCAAGCCTAGCCAATAAGAGGCTGTTTCAAATATATAAATATGTTTGTATAGGCCTATCACTTTTTAAAAAAAGGATTCGATCCTAGACTCCAGGCCATGGAGCTAAAAAAGAGACCAGGCAGATACGCAAAAAGAAAAGACACGTGTTATTCTGTAAAACATGTTTATTCAAAATGTCTTCTTTGACATATCTGAGCATAAAGGAAGCTGTTTTCAGGTATATCCCGTCAGCCCATGGGATCAATTTAAGTAAGTGGTTGTCCAGTCTATAACAAAACAGTTCTTTCTCTATAAAAAAGCATTTCTTTTTCTTTATAAATGTACAGTTATATTCAAATAGATATTGCCTAAGAATGATTTATTTTTGTTATTTCAAATAACACTATTGGTATTTTGTTTGACTTACTTGAATCAAGTTGAATGCATAAGAACTACAATGACACAGCAAAAGTAACTCAAAATAAACAGATACAAACTTTTCAAGCATGCAGTAATTATTTTGGAACTGGAAAAATTATTTACATAAGTTTTAATAAGAATAATAAAAGATAAAATATGCCGGACGTTGGAAGCATATGAGGTTTATAAAGGTTATAAGGCTCTAGTAATTAAGCAATAATAAATTGTGATCAATTTTCAATGACCGCTCAGTGTCAATATCCTTTATGAAGTACTAATATACAAGTTTGCAGTAGATACAACCTTGTGGTATTTAAAATATTATACAGTCTATATATTCGGTAAAATCCTTCTTTTTGTTTTGTTATCAAATTGGTTCAGGACATCTTTCCAATTGATATGAAGAGTGTTGCAGTATATTACAGACTGTCTTAATCAAATCTGCCAAAGAACTGAAGTCTTCGCTCATTTTTTGAAACAAATTCCTTTGCAACACTTTTCATATCAATATTGTCCAACCGCTCTTTGTGACAATGAGCAAGTGCAACATTGTTGAACCTTTGCTGTGTCATTGTGGTTCTCAAGTAGGTCTTTAAACGACGCAGGGAAGCAAAAGAACGCTTAGCTGTTGCAGTTAAGACTGGGATGGTCATGAGAATTTTGGCTAATTTAGAAATTTTACTGAACATCTTTCCACCTGATGGTCCCATTTCTTGGATAAGGTCCACAATGGTCTGAACTTTAGTGACTTTTTTCAGACCCTGGTGCAATTCAGGATTTTGCCTTGCAGCATTTACCAGCTCAGGAAGCATATTCATTTGCTTTCGCAAACGCTTGAGATCGAGGTCTTTTTGATACAACTCAGTCACATGTCCGTCCATTTCAGCGTTGGGTCCAGCGCCATCCCAGTTGGCTGCCCTTATCAATGTGTCTTCTTTTTCTTTAGGAATCTGGAGGGCCTCCTGATCAAAACGTTGTCCCATTTCATTCATGACAAGGTCAATCACTTCCAAATACAAATGACTGTAATACTCCTCTGGATTCACATATCTGTGTGGCGCACTTCCCGTATCAAGTCGTTTCGGGGAAACTCTTGATCGAGGGAGACATGGTTTAGCACCAACCTGCTCCATGCAACTCTCTTGCACTGCTTTAAAAAAAGTTGAGAAATTTGACTCTTCCTGCTGACGTTGTAAGAACCTTTTCAGTACATCAGCAGCAGTGACTGCTTCCCCGATAGTGATTTGCTTTCCCTGCAGTATGATGGAAAGCTGTTTAGTTGTGCTGAATACCAGGTGGCACAGTTTTAAGCCAAAAAAGGTGGTTAACTTTTCCATCTGGGTAAGTATACCTTTTGCCCTAGTGCCAAACTCAATATGGAATTCTTCGCTGATTTGCATCATTGTTTCAACAAAGACTTTGTAATTGGACAGAATGGCTAGTATGGCCTGTGTTCAAACTGTCCAGCGTGTTGGACACAAAGGTCGCAAACCAGGAGAAGTTGGAGAAAATTCGTCCTTCAGATTGTTGAACACTGCTGAGCGTTTGGGGGAGTTATTGATGAGCTTTGATATCTCTGTCACCAGGTATAAACTATCCCGGACAACGTGACACGATTTAGCACCATCTTGTATACAAAGATTGAGGCAATGTGTCCAGCAGTGGACATGGAGAGCTGCGGGTTCATCTTGTCTGAGCCGTGTAGCCACACCTCGTAGGTGGCCCATCATACTGGCAGCCCCATTGTAACCCTGGCCTCTGCATTGAGAAAGAGGTAGTACACATCAAACAAGAACATCCTTTATTGCGTTGCTCAGTGTGGCAGCATCAGTGTGGATTACATGTACAAATCCGATGAGGTCTTCATGAATTGTGAAATCAGAATCAACCCACCTGATACAAATTGATAATTGCTCCTTGTTGCTGAGGTCGCATGTTTCATCGGCCATGTTGGCAAATAACCCTGATTCTCTGATGCTGCTCAACAAATCTCGTAGCAGTGTATGCCCGATTATCTGTATGTGTTCATTCATTATCACAGGAGATAAATAGTCATTGTTTTTTAACCAGTTTGTCATTTCTTCATTCCCATCTTCAGCTCTTAACATCAACAACTGTCGAAGGTTGCTTTTAACTTCTTTATGTCCTCTAATCGCTAGTCCTTGGCGAAGTAGGAAACGCAGACAACCTAATTGCTTTAACAGCATTTCCTTTCTTACAGAATGCACTTTGTTTGTATGGTTCTTCAGAAGTTTTTCAATGCTTGGTCCAGCATTCGCTTTCTTCTTAAAGACAGCTTCCCTATGGAGGTCACACACGTGATGCTGTTGGAACGAGAAAAGTGCCTTCTTCCAGTTGTCGAAACCTTTTTGAGTAAAACTCGCCTCAACACATGTGTTTTCAGAAATTTCTTTCGAGCGAATGGCAGACCTGCAAGTTAAACAAAAGACTCGCTTTCTGGTAACACAGAGGTGAGCCACGGAAATTTGCCATACCAGTCAATTTGGAATGATCTGGAGTGCTTTCCAACTCTCTTCTTGGTTGACTGGGTTACTGCACCTTCAGTTGGATGATATGGGGTATCGCGTGCCATGCAACACTCGGCTTTGCACTCTTTCTCATACATGTCATAGTCATAGGCATCTTCGTCATCACATGCACTGTAAAAAAAAAACAATATTGTGTGAATACTTTGAGTGAAAGGTGTGCCATATCACTCTATGCTACTTACATGCATAGGCGTACGAGGCGGTCGGGGGAACAATGCCCCTTTTAGCAGGACTAAAAATTCAGGCAAAAGTTAGAAAAAATCAGGGGAAAAAAAGAACAATTCGAGCACTGAAAACAAGACCTTCCATTCGAACAAAATTTATATCAAAATTCGGGCAAAGCTGTGTAAAATTGAAGGAAAATACTCAACTTTGCAATTACTTTAAACTGGGAAGTTCCAGTATGAAGCTGCTGACCTTTTTTTTTTGGTTTTTAAAATGATTTAGTGGAGCTAATGACCTTTTGATTATTTACTTGCACAATTTATTGGTATGATTTTGAGATACAGTGGGCTAATATTCAGGCAAAATATTTTCTGCCACCCCCACCCCCAAAAAAAATGAAACTGTCCTAAATGCATATGCCTTGCTCCTTGCAATGACCGATTAACCATTCGTTACAAATACTTAAAGACTCTAAAGTCCTTTTGTCCGAAATGGGGGCAATACCAATTTTCTATTTTAGAATATCAATTTTCTATTTTACGGGCCCCTTGAAGGCCTGGGCCGGGGGACGACTTCCCCTTCGCCCCCGTAGTTATGCCACTATTTCCTGTAGAGAATTGTCATTTAGACGGCAATTCCTCAATTCCAGCAACACTGATTGTAAATTCATGGCATTTCAATTGCT
Source organism: Chiridota heheva (assembly GCA_020152595.1). Taxonomy (NCBI): domain Eukaryota; kingdom Metazoa; phylum Echinodermata; class Holothuroidea; order Apodida; family Chiridotidae; genus Chiridota; species Chiridota heheva. The sequence continues at coordinate 1,018,948 of JAIGNY010004447.1, read as the reverse complement.
TCAAATATTTTACATAAATGTCTTACCTTGTTTGTGCCTTTGCTCCGGCAATATCGTTGACCGTGGATGGGCTTCCACCATTGTCATTGATTGTGTGTTTCCATGCCGTATATCTGGTGTCATCGTTGTCATTGACTGTGTGTTCACTGCCCGTAGAGCGGTTTTCATCATTGTCATCAACTTTGAATAACAAATTGTATACACCAATTTTATGATTCTTTGGTCATGATTTTTGGTATGACCCCTTCCTCCCTCTATATTTAATTCTAAACTTAATCATTAAAGCAACCCATACATTAATTATTTTTTTGAAGTTTAATTACCTCCAAACTCTAGGCAAAGGCGCAGGTGTAGATGATGCACTCTACCAGACTACCACTGCGTTATCTTCCCCTCTATGCATCTCCCCTATCTAAGTGTGCACCAGATCATCCAAATGTGACCAAAATATAAATTTCAAGTCTTATACACGATATTTCCTTTGGCTATTCTAGTGTAAGTAAAAAATATTAAAACGGCCAAATTTAAGTTTTTGTGTTTTGCACATTGTCATAATTCATGTGATTATTCTCCCGATCGACTGATCGATGTCGATGTTTCTTTCCACGTAAATGTGAGCTAACATCTATGTCATGTCATGTTGCGTGCGCTAGACTAGCTTGCTGCTGTTTTACTGTAGCAGTGCCTTTTTTAACGTACTAACTGGGGGCGGCCCCAGTCCCCTATATGGCCCCAAATTGAGCATATTTGGCCCCCCAGTAATGGTCCCTTTTTAAAAAATGCCTTTAAAAATGTACAATTATATGACATATCATCGTGAAAAAGATCAATGTTCCCTTTACATGTGTTTACTGGTTACACTGCCATAATAATTTAGTAGTTTCCCCCCCTCCCCGCTCATCAGATTTTTGGGCGATACACTTTTCAAGAATATCATGAAGCTATTTTTGTCCCTTTTGGGAGATGGCCCCCACTACAAATTTCTTTAAAAAGGCCCTGTGCTGTAGGGGGAGACGGTGCGGCAGCCAGGGTATTATATGACCTATATCTAGCTAATTGACCCATGTTATAAAACATGATGGACTGATGGTCTTCCACTTTTAAACTACGTTCGATGAACATTGCTTGTAAAAAATACTTACCCGTGGGTTTGCTGACCTTCTTTCGGAAGAAGTCTTTCAAACTCAATTGGTGTTTTTGACCACTCATGTTTGCCATCAGTTGTACCGGCAGTAGACATGCCTGCACGTACAATGGTATGTATAATTTGTTATGTACGTACAACGCTACAAACACATTAGGTATTACAGATGCTCGCACGCGTAATTTTTTTTCCCAGGAGTGTTTAGGACAATTTGCATTGATATCGGTTAAAATTCCTACTAAATCACTGTCTAATTTTCAACAGAATAAACGCAAATTGCCCTAAACACTACTGTGAAGAAAAGAAATTATGCTGCCCGCACTCAGAGCCTGCGGTAGCACACAAATGTTATGTTTAATACAGCTTCGATCAGCTCAAAATGATTATAGGGGTGCTAAGAAGTAAAAAAAGTCTCCATCGAAATTAAATTCCTTTTTTATCAACATAATCGAAGAAATTAGAACATATGACAATATCCTACAAAGTTATATTATTCAAAGTGGGTATAAATAAGTCTTATAAGGGGTTTTCGTACATGAGAAGTGGGGCTAAAGCATAGTTTAGCCCCTTAAATTTTGACTGGGGCTGAAGCCCCCAGCCCCCTCCCTTCAGCCCCGCTTTCTACGCCCTTGATAGCAAGTATGATGTAAACCAGACATATGGTTGCTCATGTATCATATTTGAATTTTTTTAGGTTAAGCCATGCCTACTCATTATTATGCATGGTATCACTACCAAAACCAATGAGGCACATCCACAGAACATGGGCTATCTGTGCATAACATACGATTTGAATCCAGTTAATCATTCTTTAGATACGGTGATTACAAGCTTTTTTAAGCAAAATCATATTAAGCCCCACCCACTATGCATACTAATAAAATTCAACATTTTTATACCATGAACATGTACACATTAGCAAACATCATTACTGTACCAAATATGAAACAAAACATTTATGTGGTTGTTATAATATGAGTATTTTTTTTTTTTTACATTAAGCCCTGCCTACTCATTAATATGCATGACATCACCACCAAAAACAATAGGGTACATCTACGGACCATGGGAAATCTGTGTATATGACATATGACTTGAATCCAGTTTATCATATCGTGTTTACAAGCTCTTTTCAGCAAAAAAAAAACCCATCAAGCCCCGCCCACTTTGCATATTAATGAAATTCAACGTTTTCATACCATGAACATGTACACACTAGCTAACATCATAACTGTACTAAATATGAAACAAAACAGATACACGATTATTAAAATGAGAGCATTTCAAGATTTTTACATTAAGCCTTGCCTGTTCATTCATATGCATGACATCAACACCAAAAACAATAGGGCACATCTACGGACCATGGGCTGTGTGTATACAACATATGACATGAATCCACTGTACCGTTCTTGAGATATTGTGTTTACGAGCTGGCCGTCACACACCCACATACGTACACACATACATACACACATACATACACACACCCACCCACACACACTCAGACATGACACATAGGTTTCTGATGCTAATGCATCAGAACCAAAAATATATTATCACAATTAAGGGTATAATCGCAGTAAACTTTGACTAATTCTGTAAGATGCATAATTATCATTTTACAAAGTTTTACCTGAAATAATAGTGTCTATGTTTATATAACTAATGCTCAACACCTCCCAAAAATGGAGCAAGTAAGGGATGGCAAACCCTCCTCCCCCTCCCCCTCCTCCTCCAAATCTATAGTTAGAAAATCGTTTCTCCCATGAATATAAAATATTGAGGGAATTTCTTCCATCTGCTGCTACTTGTGAAACTTACAAGACTTTTCGGTTTGGTTTGTTGATGTTTAATGGCACCGTGACAATCAGAGTCAAATGTGCCAAAAGGGTTTTAAAAACTAAGGTGTTTGAGTTAGGACAGCGAGCAAAGAGAATGGGGAGCAAAGGAGGGAGGGAGTGGGGGAGCAAAGGAGGGAGAGAAGGTGAATAAAGGAAAGAAGTTAAGGTATTAAAAAGAAGATGAGGATGGTAAGGAAGATGAGGACGGTAAGGCAGATGAGGACGGTAAGGCAGATGAAGACGGTAAGAAAGATAAGGACGGTAAGGAAGATGAGGACGGTAAGGAAGATGAGGACGGTAAGGAAGATGAGGACGGTAAGGCAGATGAAGACGGTAAGGAAGACGAGGACGGTAAGGCAGATGAGTAAGGCAGATGAAGACAGTAAGGAAGACGAGGACGGTAAGGCAGATGAGGACGGTAAGGCAGTTGAAGACGGTAAGAAAGATGAGGATGGTAAGGAAGATGAGGACGGTAAGGAAGATGAGGACGGTAAGGCAGATGAGGACAGTAAGGCAGATGAAGACGGTAAGGAAGACGAGGACGGTAAGGCAGATGAGGACAGTAAGGCAGATGAAGACAGTAAGGAAGACGAGGACGGTAAGGCAGATGAGGACTGTAAGGCAGATGAAGACGGTAAGAAAGATGAGGACGGTAAGGAAGATGAGGACGGTAAGGAAGATGAGGACGGTAAGGCAGATGAGGACGGTAAGAAAGACGAGGACGGTAAGGAAGATGAGGACGGTAAGGAAGACGAGGACGTTAAGGAAGATCCGGACGGTAAGAAAGACGAGGACAGTAAGGAAGATGAGGACGGTAAGGAAGACGAGGACGTTAAGGAAGATCCGGACGGTAAGGAAGATGAGGACGGTAAGGGAGATGAGAATGGTAAGGAAGATGAGGACGGTAAGGAAGATGAGGACGGTAAGGCAAAGAAGGGAAGAAAATGGAGGTTTAGAAAA